>BGPR01010505.1:33541-52252 GCA_013235015.1 Araneus ventricosus
TCAATAATTTGGAATTGCAAATCAATAAACATGCAGATCAATAATTTAACTGTGTTCAGTAAGGTTTCTTCAAATCTGCAATAATTGAAATTGAATAGTCTGGAGTTGATCCCCTACTGCATAACTGTGTCGAAAGATTTTTAATGATTTGTTGAAATAGTAGCTGACATCATTAATAATTAAATTTCTATAAATGTTTCTTTGTTTAAAGAACCGCAACAAAAGAAATCAGCTATAGGCTGATATCAATGAAGACAATGAAGAGCTGAAGACAATGTTTTACTTATACATTAACAAATAACTAGGGTTTCATTATTGTATGTCGTAAGATAAATTTCTTTGTTCGTAGTAACTTCAAAGAATTGGTAATTTTAAAGTGAAATCTATTTAAAGGAATTCTTTGAAAATCACGTGATTTCTCGAAATTCAAAATGTGTTTAATTGTGTTCATGATACTAATAGAGGCTTCGGAAGACAAATGGATAATGTTGCTATTCTGAAATTAGAGAAAAAATGAGAAAGCTGGAAGAATCCATATGGAAGAATAAAATAAATAAAAAGAATTAAGGTATAAGCTTTTATTCGAAATGCACTTTAAATGACAAAATGCGTTTACACATTATAATTTCGTAAAAATAAGCTCAAAAGTAAAAACTAATTTTTCTGGTTACAATAAAATGCATGGTTCAAATAAAAGCGCCGGAGCCTTATATAACACCTTATAGTTTGTGTACATTTCCTTAAACAAATGGAATATTTCTAGAAGGTAAAGGCGCGAACGCTTTTATTCGAACCATGTATTTTATTGTATTCAGAAAAATTAATTTTTACTTTTGAGTTCATTTTGACGAAATTATAATGTGTAAACCTATTTTCTCATTTAAAGTGCATTTTGTATAAAAGCTTATACCTTAATTTTTATTTATTTATTTATTTTATTTTCTACTTTTTAGTGACGGCTGACACGAAAACATACGACATGTTAGGCACAGTAATCCAAATTCAATTATTGAATTCTCCAATATAAAACACATATTAAAATTATTATATACGTATGTACAATTATATTTTTTAAATGATTTAATTTGCTTTGAGTGCGAAACGTTTGGCGCACATGAAGTAGAGAAATCTGGTTGTTGGCGAATTCTAATAGAAAGTACAACCAAAACGCGTAGAAACACGAGCTATTACGCCATTCATTGGTGCAGCGTCGGCAGCGTAGCGTATTCTCTGTTAGCTTCGTGGTGTTCTTACAACCCTATGTAACATGAGGTTACCACCTTCCAAAATTTGTCGCCCAAATATAGGGATAAAATTTTAATATCATTTTGTCAGGTTTAAAATAGGTATAGATTGCAATTTTTTTGCATAATTCTGTATTGTCACCTGAAAACCACCACTGTGCAGAATTTCAAAGCTATAACTCGATTGAAAGTGGGTAAGAAATCGATCTCAATATTTGAGGACACGACACTCAAGTTGAGAAAAGCTTATAAAAAACATGCTCTATTATTTTGAGAAAAACATTTAGGCGCCATCAGTACGGATGGAGTCTTGGATTGGCGACAAGGAGCATTCGCTGAAAGATTTTTAAATATATAACAATAGTTAAATGGCTGCTCATCGTGCATTTACTAAAGATATAGTGAGAGTTAGCGAATTGAGTGATTTTCATAGTATTAAAGTAATAGGCATAATGCTAACTAATACTCTATAACTTTTTTAAAACCGCTTTAACATCAATTTTGCTATTCATCGGTAGATTTCCAGTATACATATTACAACAAAAAAAGCTTCAGTGACGATTTTTATTGACAAACATTGCAAAAGAACAAAAAACAATTAAATCCTAAATATAATGAAAATATATTAATCCGTTTGGCATTTCAAGTAGATCAGCTCCAACTCCTGAATATTATATGCAAGGACCTATATTAATGATATTAGGGAACTTAAATTTCGTTTGAGTAACACAGAAATAAATTTAAGATTGTCCACTGCACCTAAGACGACCAAGAGAATGGTTATGTCTAGCAAAATGGATGATAACGGAAAAACTATAAAATGCATTCCAGAAGAGTTTCATATCTTCTGGCAAGAGATCCAAACCTAACCACTGGAATCTTCAAGTGAACCTCCAGGAGAAATAAAATTCAATTACACCACATATTTTATTATTAGTTTTTATGTTTTTAAATATGAATATCGATTGAAAACACAGCGTTTCTTACAAATACGCTTGATAGTCAAGAAAATGAAATTAAAAAATATTTAATCATTATACAGGAAACGAAAAAAAATTTTCAGGAGAGATTTAATCAACTTAAAAATTTCGAAAATACATTTCACTTTATTTTATATCCATAAAATGGAAGTGAAGCACTGGAGTTAACAGAATTTATATGACTGGGAATCCATAATTTAGAAATGGAATTATTTGAATTTAAAGACAGCATAGTGTGGAAAAATAAATTTGAGAACTTTATTTCCGAAGGAAAAATTTCTAAATGTAGTGCAGTTAATAGATATCCACTCGAAAAATTGAAAATATTATATTAAATTATGGGATTCTTTACTTACCAATTTTATATCAATGAAAAAACTTGCCAATGCTCTTTTAACGATGTTTGGGTCCAAGACGTCAGCATCAAGAAAAAGACAAATTCAACATCTACTTGACTGCCAAGCCTTCATCAAACTTTTCATAATAGTAGGTAATACCCTACTGGAGCAGGTACTCCCTTAACCACTTTCTCATTAAAGGCACAAAATTTCTGCACAAGCTACACTTAGCACTGGTTCCAAGTTTATCTCGATCGTTTGTAATGGCTCCTTCGAACCACAGGAACCACAAATTCTGTTTTCAACGTTGAAAAAAATTTTACTGCAGTTTTAGCTTAGTTTGATTTTGAGAAGCCAGTTCATGGTGGGATCTTTCACTATATGAAAATAGTTGCGGTTATTTGCGTTCAAAGCCGAGTTAATATTGAGATGTGTATTAAGTATATGTAGTTATATCCTATGCAAAGCTTTCTTACAAATGTCTGCTTTGAAATGGAATAAAATAAGCTGATTAAAAATCACTGCAGTCTGGTTAATGCTATACATATTTATAGTTACTAGTGCTACTAGTATCTTGGAAATAATTCAGTACTTTAGTATAGTCATTTGCATGAAGAGACACATAATAAGACTAAAACTCAAGTATTAGGCATACTTCGGAATAAGGAACTGCACGCATTGAATATTAATATGGACTGGCTGGATGACCTCAATATAGAAATTACGTCCAAACGACGCATACTATCTATAATTTTTGTTTTCCTAAAAGTTATATTAATTTTTTACTTAAAGTAGAGTATGACGGATTGCGGCAATCTGCGGCCAAAGCCGCAAAATTGTTTTTAGGTTCCTTCTCCTACTCAATGTCATAAATTTCCCGTCAACTTTGCACTGCGATACACGTAGAATAGAATTTGGGGATCTCTAGATATTAGGTGAGTACCTCTAGCACCTGTGCGAAAATTCGCCACTGGTTTTTCTGACAAAAGTAGCCGTTGTCTGAACAATGGGTGTCTAACTCTAAGTTGCATCAGTTCCCTCCCTTTTCGCAGGATGGCGTCGTCTACACACTGGCCATTTTCTATTTTCTCAGAAATTAAGATTTAATACTTTTATTCAGAGCAGTGGATATCAAATCCGGGTATAGTGAAACTATAAATTTCATAAACTTAATTACGAACGATCTTTAAATTAATTCTGTTGTGTGTTTGTAAGGAAACCCTCGATATGCGTTTGAAATTATACCCTGTGATTACGCAATAGAAATGTTTGACCCCGAAGACATTCAAAAATAAATGAGAAGACTTTACAAATCTGATTTCTTCGCCATATATATATATATATATATATATGTGCTCAAAAAAGAAGAATCGAAAATTTACACAGCATAGAACAATGTGGGACAGAAACAGCTTATTTTACTTCTTCGAGCCTTCTTTTAGATGAGCAAATATCTGTTTGTGCTGAAACAAATCTGCTAACAATCTAAATTGAATTATGGACTAGTTTACGGAAACTCTCATTAAAAAATAAATTTAATATTCTGCTTTATAGGTTTGGAATGAGCATATATATTTTTTAATTTGTACTTATTGTAAAATAAATTTTCCAAGAAAGTGCAGAATGGGAGATGTATACAGATTTCGGAAAAGTTGATTGGTATTTAATATTTTTTTGGATGCAGATAAACAGTATTTAAATTTTTAATGTGGGCAGCATTTTTTTATAACTTTTCCTGTAAATTTTGTCTCTTCCGCTCAAGCCTCAAAACAAGTCGATATATCCATACCTTATTAAATTGGCACTGCTCAATTCAACCATTACTTTCAATGCTGCAATTCCATATTTTTTTTAATCTCATTCCTCACCTGTAATTTAATTGTATGCTATACTTCATTACTTACTTTATTTATTTCATTATTGTTTTCTTTGTTTTCTTCTAACTTAAACGATCTGATTCATAATGTTCTATTAATGTACTGGTGGTCTCATGCTGAGCAGAGGTGCGCTATATAATCTTTGTTGTAAAAGCAAATAAATTTTATTTTGCTTTACTCGAGTTTAAATTCAAATTTACTTGCAAATAAACAAATTTTATTTGAGTTCAATTGACATTTCTGGCTTTATAATAATTTTTACCTCATTTTTTTTAAAAACTAAAATTTACTTAAAATAGTACGTTTTCCAATTTAAATGTATTAGCAAATATATTAAAATTTATTTGATTTTCACTGATATTCGAGGCTTTATAATAATTTCCCCCTGAATTTTTTTAAAAATCTGGATTTTACAGTAGAACCTCGATTATCCGAAACTCTTTTAACCGGAACCTCGTTTAACCGACGTCGGTTTCCGTAAGGGTTTTTTTTTATAATTAAAAAATATCACTTGAAGGGTCGGCAGCTATTCCTACTGGAGGTAATGCCGACAAGCTGATATATTTTCTCTTTCTTCCACCATCAACCTCCTGTCGGAAATTACATTCTATTGTCCCCCTTTGCCGGAAATTCAATTTGTCTCCAAGACCTTCTGTCGTTCTATTGCCTACTTTATGTCCAACTCAGAAGCGTTGGCTTTACCGAAATGTAGAACATTCATTTATGCCATGGAGCCCACTAAACGAAAATGAGTTTTGTTGTTTCATGTCCTCCTGGTCCAAGTACTAGACCAGATCCATGATACCATGTCGCTCTAACAGTACCGCAAGTCCATTTTCCCCCTTACTCCACAGCAGACTTGCAGAGGCGCCAATGCAGTCAATGACATGAGAAGGAGAAGCAGGACAGGAGGAGAAGCAGGCAAGGGCAAGAGGAATAAGTCTTTTCTTTGTCGACGAATTTCAAGCTTTTGATATGGCCACTACGAAGTCTGGCCAATGCCGTCTGTGCGGATCTTGTACCTTCGGATTGTAGAGACAGACCAGGACGATTTCCAGCATACCAACGAGTTTTGTTGACAGTGGAACAGAAGTTCCAAATTGTGAGTAGAATTGAAGCAAGTGAGACTTTAACCAAATTGTCAAGAGAATTTGGTGTTGGAGTATCAACAATCGGGGATATGAGACGTCAGTCATGCTTACACCAGAGCAAACTTTCGTTTAAGCCAATATAAAGTATGTATCGTATTTCTCTTATAAACATTTACATTGCATTTTCTGACTTGTGTGACATCTATAGAACAAATTTATTGTTTATAATTATAGTACTATAATTAAAAATGCCACATTTAGTTATTTTGTACAAGTCCACCTGCAAATAAATTAATTTTGAATTTTATTTTAGTTTCCTTGATATTCCTGGCTTCTAATTATTTTTCCTTTAAATTTTTTTCTGTTTTAAATCTGACCTTCGTATAATATCAAATAATTCTTCAATTCTATTTTATTTTGAGTTTTTATATTTAACTTATTTTCAAGTAAATAAATCTTGAATATGAGTCGTTTTATTAATATTCCTGGATTTATAATAATGTATTTCTTGAAATTCTGAAAAGTCTATACTGCTTGATCTGAAAAAGGGACGTCTGTAAAATTTAAATTTGAATTTTGCAAAAATTAATAATTGTAATATTTTTTGGTGTTCGCCAATAGGCTCATATTTTACTGTGAAACACATTAGTGATAACTTGGGCCCTGATTTCAACAGGCAATTTGCGTTTTTCTTCCCCTGTAAAATTTTAGGAATATCCGAAGTTCCATTTTAAAATCAAGCGATTCATTTATAAATTCACATGCAAAACAGACCAGAAATGTTGTTACCACTGTCCAATCCTGTCATCCGGGGAGTGGGGGTTTGTAAAAGAATATTTGTCGCGATGTTAACATGGCATATGATCGTGTAGCCGTGACGATCATATGTCTCGGCCTAACTCCTCAACTCACTGGACTAGAAAACTTTGCAAAAACTATTTATTTTTAAACAGGTTGAAGTCAATTTTTGAAATTTCTAGGAAAATCTGTGATGATTTGCAGCGTTTGTGATCTGAATTGTTTTTAACTTCTGTGCATTAATTTACTGCACTCAAAGTATATATATATATTGTTATGTAAGTAATCCTTTGATTGAGTTTCTGTTTATTATTATTATCCTTTTTTGTTTCTTGTGTTTTACAACTTTGTTTTGTTTTGTAGCACCGTTGGTGTTTTTGTGTTGTATGTGTTTTTGTTTGTATTTGTGTGTGTTTTTTTTCTAATTGACGTAGCTCTGTAATCCATACCTTCCAAATATTGTAACTTTTTCCTTTCATGACTCGTCTGACTTCTCCTCGTCGATCCTTGCTGACTCTAAACCCTTTGGGTGAGTTGGTCGGCGTGGGTTATGTTTGTATGTACGCAGTAGATACGTCCCGTCATCGGTGTGGAGGCAACTCACTCCATACCAAGCCATTTCTTTTATTTTATCCACTAGGTAAGTGAGAGCTTTACTGGCTGCTTTATACTCGTGGTCCCCTCCTGTGGGTTTAGTTTAGTTACATTAACATCTTGTTTTAAAGTAACACGAAGGTTATTTTGGGACGGACCTTGCAATTTTGAACCACGATCAGATGACGAGGACGACACCCGAGCTGCCATCCCCCTCTCCAAACTTCCCAATATTTTTTTACTGTTCCTTGCTTGTTTTTAAATTTATTGCGCTAGGGATGATTTTATATTTTATATGAGAAGAGAGAGCCTTCAGTTTGTCATTCTTTTATTGCGAGTATCACTCGCCACACTCGGCAGTTGAGTGCATGTAGATAAAGTTACTCTCTCTCCATCGAGGTGGGTAGAACCATGTATATTCTCCCAGCTTTTATGTATTTAAAAGTGCTGCCCCTGTTCGGGTAATGCCTGTATCTTTTTATTGAACATAATAAAACCCGTCCTCCACCTGCTGTTGGAGTGGCTCTCTCCCCGCTGGTCCTCTCCCGGCCTTACAACTTCTTGGGTAAGCCGGGCCAGTGTGGGTATTTTTGCATCACACCACCGGGAAGACGTTGGGCAACTGCGTTTGATTTAGCGTGCAAGAGTGCCCATACAGTGGAATCTGGTTTCGAGCCTGGAATGGTCCGGCCCAGTGGCCGAGACATTACCACTAGGCCACCGCGGCCTCACAGTCAAGATAGAAGTGATATATTTCATGCCAAAGAGGTCAGGCATAAAATTATGAAAAGCAGAAGCTATAGCGTTTGAGTAGGGTAGAGCACAAATGCAGACCAAGAATGCAAAAAGGCATTTTTGTTATAAAGTCAATCTCAACTCGAGACATCTTATCTCGCAGAGCATCTGGACAGACAGTCCGTCTGAACAGAAAGAGAATATATATGAGCAACACAAATACACACGAATATATACAATACTGCAAGTGGTAAATAATACAGTCAAAAGAAAGGCACCAATCACAGAACACATCGAACGTCATCAAAATCTGCATGAGTTCTGTGGCGCACTAGAGTACTGAAATTTGAACCCGATTACAAAGAATCGGGAGACAGTATGCAGCAGGATTGCATCAAGAAGCACTAGGAAAAGAGTTATTGAGTGCATTTAATAGCATTGTATAGATTCTACACAGATTCATGAATAAAGTAGAGCATATGAATAAATAGAAGTGACTTTGGGTAAACAAATATTTTCACTCGGATCGCGTTGTTCCGCAGAGACGAGGCAGAAACATTGCGATAAAATTTGCATTCCGCACTTCCTTCACACTACTCGGGATAAAGTGGGATTTTCTGTGGCATGAGTAACAACGGCAGAATCCAGAATTTAGAATCAAATGTGGCGGTAGCGCTGCTTTTGCATATCTTTATCTTGATAAAAGTGCATTTAAGTTGATAAGTCATTTTTTGAGAAGGTCATTATTTTAATGAAATAGAAAATTGAAGGAAAGGAAGTAAAAGATTTTTACAAAAATATTCACGTAAATAATACTTCTGAAAGTCCCTATGATAGAGTATTTTTGGTTTTTACAAAATTTGCGTATTTAAAGTTAAATACTTATTCTTGAAACTACATACAGATAGTGGGATATGTCTTGGCTCCTCCTCTAGGTTATTATACATGTGTGCCTGGCTTACTTTAAAGCAGATTCTACGAGACGAGATTTGTTATTAGAATGTTAGTTATTGTTTTGTAGTGTATGATCACTGCACGTTCTTTGTAAGCTGCAATCAGTGCGATTGGTTCCTATACTGTGTGTCGTGTTTATGTTTTAATAAAGACAGAAAGGCAACCAACAGAATGGTCTTTGACTCCAGCACGACACACCTAATCCGAAGCACCTAAAAATGTTTTATTTCCTAAGTGCATTGCAGTAAGATTAATTTAAATCCTTTATGGCAGAATGTGCTCAATTCGTTTGGCACACGATAAATGTAATAGAGCACGTGAAATAAACAAACGTTTGCATCATATAGTGAAGATATATCTGTCATTAATGCTCGTATTTTGCGCACCAATTAAGATTTAAAAAATGCATTTGGGTACGGTGTTTGATTATTCCTGTGAACTTTTCGAGAAACAATTTGGTAAATCTTCTGTAAATTTTTGTAAATAACCGCGCTGTATTCATTTAGGTTGTATTGTTTTGAAAAATATATGAAGCTTTTTAGATCAATGGTCTTTGTAGTGGTCAATCAGGCTTCCTGCTTCATATCTAAAAACATGGCTGACTTAGAGCAAAAACATCATTTCTGGCTTAAGATTCATCCTATTATTCGCCAAACTGTTACTGTAGAAATTTGTTTTTCATTTTAAAAGTTCTATCTTCTTAAATATATCGACTATAAAAAGTCCAAAGGGAACCAAAAATCAAGATGTGCAAATAGGGATATTCTTTCAGACCTAATTCTAATAATGCTAATCAACATTAACATACTGGTACTTATATTTCTTGACTATCATGTAAATAATAAGATATTATCTAATAGATAATTTAAGAAAAATTAAGTAAATGTAGATGAAATTATAAAACACATTAATATAATTCATAATAAACTTATTTTCGTAATTCTAAAGAAAAAGAACGATTGTTATATAAACAGAAAATAAAGAACCGAATGTTAAATAACTTATAGGAAGATTAAAAAATAATAAAATAAAACATAATAACATGACTGAAGTTCTTATATGCGATATAGAATTGTGTTTCCATAGCAAATATGAACAAAATGGATAAAGAATTTTCGAGTCAGTAAAGCAACTTTTTTCTCCCCATTACCAGTAGCAATAGCATGATGCGCAGTAGAAAGAACATATGAAATGATGTATGTCACTTTACACTCATCATGTGAATATGAATATTGTTACAAAAAAATCTCATGGTGGGTGTACGTGAATGTAGTCTAAGAAGCAAGGATGACTCTTTATTCCACGAATATTTCAGGAAACAACACGCAGAACAGGCAACAAAACTAATCAGCACTTTTATAAAGTAAGTACATATGCAGACAGCGGATCACTAATAAATATCAGTAACAGCACTTTCAATAAGTCTCAATGTCTATCAGCTCACCAACTTGCACTGCGGCGAAAGCTCCAAAGACGATTGATTCGTCGTTGGAATAGCTTGCTTTTAATAGTTTTTCCGACAGGAATTGACGTCTCACAGAAATCTCTCGAAGGCTCTCTACATTTCCGTTCCCAGCAGACATAGGACAATAATTAATGAATTTTCTAGAAACTTCGTTTTGTCGTCAAGTTTTCGCCAAGGTCTGTGTTGAATGGTTGTGTACCTCTCAAAACCTCCGTAAAACTCTTTTTCTTGTTATAAGAATAACATGTCAGGGAAATAACTTTACAGCTTCGTAAAAATATACACCTCTGGTGAATAAATAGATATTCATCGAAAGAGAATTAGAACTTTTATTGCACATGTGTGTTTTTAATTAATGTCACACTTGAAAGAATTTATGACTAGCAAATAGTTCATTTGATGAACACTATCACATTTATTTAAAAAAAAGTAATATTTCCTTTCTGTGAAAGTCATAAGTATTAATGTATACTGGATCATTAAAGGGAATTTATATCTCCTCTCTTATAATTCAGATATGCAAATACTGGTTTTAGTAAATAGTAGAATCGTTGATTTGTCTTTGTTCAGAAAATTTTATTTCATAAATACATCTAGAGAAAATTATTATCCATAAAGAGGATCCGTTTGAGATAATAAGGTGTCTTCTGTAGCTGCACGAACAATAAAAGAATTAATAAAGTAAAAAAAATCTGAAGCATGCCTGATGGGCTTCTTTTAGAAATTAAATTATATCATTGAATGAATAATTGTATTAATGACTAATACAGATAAAAATCAGAACCTTCTTTTAAAACTATATAATCAATAGTTTCTTACCAACTTCCACTCTAAAAGAAACCAAATAACTGCAAACTCGGAAAGCAATTGTTGCCAAAACATCCTACCATTTCATTATAAACAACGTGTCAGCATTTGCGACATTCTTTTCAAACTATTTGTTATGTAGCTTAAAATCAAAACATTCATTCCGTCCAAAACACCTGCTCTTGATTGGAATATTTCCCAAACGGCCATGAAGTTGGCCACATAGCGTTCAAAACAACGCTGTTCTGAATGATAGTTACATATTAGGCCGATTATGTATCGCGAAGTGTTGTCCTTCTAAAAATAATCTATACATATATGTGTATTTTGTTTAAAGGATTTGTTTTCAAATTGTTAGAAAGTTATGGAAACATAGAAATGCAACATACAAAGAAATGAATTCATACGATGAGACGTCTGAAACGTTTGCCTTTTTGTATATGTGCGTGTGATAATGATTTAATGCTACACCAATGGGTTGATAGCTCAGTTGTAAAATACGTCTTCTGCAATAAATTACATTTTATTGCATTTGGCTGATACTTTTATATACAGAATGGTCAAAATTAAAGCATTCCTGTTCAGTGAAATGCAAGAACAAATAGCGGCCATAAAATCTCCTAACGTTTATGATATGTGTATCAGAATATGCGAAAACGAATGATTAAAAATAAGTAAGAAGGAAGGAAATTTGTCAAAAATTATCATTTTTTACCTTAGATATGTCCATCTTTCCAGCGCTCAATTCGTTTTCTGATTTGGCTTTGATTAAATCGATAACTGATTAGATATGAAGATTGGTAATATCTGATTCACGACTAATAACCTTTGCACATTGTAATTAATAAACATGCGACTGTTGAAAAAACGTTAACAGTTGGTATCATTACGCTATCACAACGTTTGTAGGCCTTTGAATAATATTGATACATGCCCTTCCATCTTCACAAATTACAGCCAAATTTATAGAAATATCTTTTATTTTGGTTTTCATAAATGTAGCAGAATATTAGATTTGTGTAAAGCGTATATAACAAGAATAAATTAAAATTATGGAAACGAACATCACAATAGGGACAATAGAAGTGCATAACAGAGACAAAACAATTTATATAAAATGTATGCAGACATCAGCAAATATTTCGCTTTTTTGATCGAAATAAATTAACATATTTCATTTTAAATTACAATCATAATGAAAGTTCACATCAGAAGGATTCATAAAACTATTCTTTCAGAAACTATTCTTGTATTTTCTTTTATCAGTCATATTTGGAATTTCATTTTGTGTCATTCCTTTGCCTGTACTTTCAAATTCATAATACGATATTGGCGTTCTGACCATGGCAACTTTCTCTACAGATTTATGAATAGGGTTGCAGAGAATCTACACTACGGTACTTCAAACCATATATCTTGCTTTTTGCTGAATTTTCAAAGCCTTCAAGGGAGTTGGAACATTAAGTCTGTGAACCCTAACCCTGTTACTTCGTTGCACCTTTTTTAAAAATCTGTTATAGATTCATGTTTGAAATTTTTTATACAAGTAGAGTACATCTTTCTCATTATACTGACATTATGTTTTAAAACAAATTCAAAAACTTATATTTTACAATTTGTTTGTCTCAGAACAAAAAATGTGAAATTGGCAATTTCGATGTACCTTTTCTCAAACTCTGTTATAGATAAATGTTTGAATTTTTTATAGAAGTAAAGTACAGCTTTCTCATTATACTGAAATGCGCATTCGGTTAATTTTTAATTTTTTATAAATTTACAAAATATTTAATTAGACATAATGAAATTTTACCCTATTTTGATACAAAAAAATGTAAAAAATAAAGTTTTGAACTTTTTAAAAAACACTCATTTCAGTATAATGAGAACGGTGTACTCTACTTGTATAAAAGTTTTCAAACATGTATCTTTGATAGATTTTGATTTTGAGAAAGGAGATTTGAGAAAAGGTACATCGAAATTGCCAATTTGACATTTTTTTGTTCTGACACAAAAAATTTGTAAAAAATAAGTTTTTGAATTTTTAAAAAATCAATTCAGTATAATGAGAAAGGTGTACTTTACTTGTATAAAAAGTTTCAAACATGTATCTATAACAGATTTTGAGAAAAGATACATCGAAGTAACAGGGTTAGGGTTAACGGACTTAAAGTTCCAACTCACCTTCAAAGGACATACTACTCTCAGGATGCAATACAAATTTGTTGAAGGAAACGCGTAGAAAGTTTAGAATTCATCCGAACAAAGTAGACAGTTGGATGGATTACCTCAAGATAAATCTAACTTTTGATTAGTTTTTGGTAAGAGGTTTCTGAGAAACTTTCGTATGCGTAAACATTTTGCTTTCTGAATTTGCTCATGGGAGTTATTCATCTTACCAAGAGTATCAATTCTTTTTGTTTCAGTTTGTGCCCAATGCTTGTGATATTCTCGGAATAATACACTTCTGACTTAGTACAATGAAATGAAATTCCTTGAATTCTGAGCACAGTTTTTTTCTTGTTCTCATAGAACGTAATCTTTCATGGAATTCTCAGAAAATTTTCTTGTTTGGCGTCTACTTTTGATTCGATTTATTCAGGAGATTAAATATTTACTGTTCTTTTTTATATTCCAGGTAAAGCCAGATGTCCAAAGTAAGCAATTTTCGATTTCACACATGAAAATATTTCCCGTCCTCTCAATCCCAGGTGGTGTCCAATGAAAAAACTAAGGTAGTCGTTGCCAATGAATTGAAGTGAAGTATTTTCACATTGCATATCATGCTTCAGGGTCAAGGGGTGTCCGAGATGTCAGCTTCCCAATTCGTCTCTTTTTGAAAAATGGCAGAACTCTTTTAAAACCTTTTTTTAAGATTGATATGCCAGAGGAATATGTATAGAAAATTTTATTCGAATTTATCGTGATATGTGGCTCTGAATGGATAGCGTAGAAACACTCGCAAGTAATTTGAATTTAATACAATGGATGCGTAAACTGTAAACCTTTTATGGAAATTTTCATTTAGTATTCTCTCATTTTGTTTATAAATGTTAATTCCTTGTTTTAACTACGCATTGTTTATTATCGAGATGAGCTTAACTGCATATCCCCAATTGACGGAACACTTTTCAAATTAATACCACGATTGCACTGCAATAAATATGTGTCGTTTCCATTAAATGAAGGATGGCGAATCTCCAAAGTAGTCAGAAATGCATTTGTATTCATCACTCAATGCTTTCACGAAACAATGAAATGTGTTTTAGATGGGTATAATTCTATTTGAATCCAATGAAAAGATAATTCTGTCAGAAATGCATTCGTAAATAACCAAGCCTGCGTTGAAAGAGATCATTTTACAAAGTGGAAAATTTAGCTTTAATTAGGGGAGAGTGGAATAAAACCGGATACCCTAGATTCTGACGATATTAATTCTCCTTTCTAGATGGCGGATACTGAATTAAACTCTACCAGTCAAGAAAAGGAACACTCATACTGACGTGTTCTTGAATTCATTGCGTCTGTGAAGGTTTATTTGTTTTAGGACGTCAACTCTCTAATGTTAGTTTGTTTTTAAACTATCTTTATTTAATAATCATTACAGTTATAAAAACTATATTTAGCCCATCTTATAAGTTTACTAAGGATTGATACCCTATCAAACAATACGGATTTATTCCAATAATTACGTGTCTATATTTTGTTTTCTATAACCTCTGCACTCGGAGTAAACCCGGGTACTCCAAGTGGCATAATACTGGGACAGTCAGCATTCATGGTTCTTCCTATGAAGATGATAAAAGCTAATCAGACGTTGATTGTTTATATTTTGATGATGTATTTTCTAATTTAAATAAATGAGAAGAGTTAATCCAATGTACAGTCTGTCTTCGATGGGCCCATGAAAGCTACAACGGCGCGGAGGAAAAATGAAAACTGATTTAAATGTGAATTTTGTAACCAATAATCTTAAATGGTCATATTAAATAAAAATGTCTGCTCTTTTTTCACTGAAAATCTAATTTTCTTAATTTCCCATAAAGTTAACATGTGTACCTGGTAGAGGGGTAATTCCGGGTGGTTTGACTTTTTTTATAAAAAAATAATTTATACAAAAATAATTTATAAAAAATAATTTATAACAAAATTTATAAAAAAATAATTTATAACAAAATTTATAAAAAAATAATTTATAACAAAATTTATAAAAAAATAATTTATAAAAAAATAATTTATAACAAAATTTATAAAAAAATAATTTATAAAAAATAATTTATCGAAAAGTAATTTATCAAAAAAGTAATGAAACTATGTCTTTTCTGGGAAGATATATGGTACACCGATAAACAATGATGAAACAATTTTGATAAGCTCTGTGTCGAATAGTTGCGGGGCATTAGTTCCAACAGGACCTATTAGTCGACGGCGATCAGTGGTGGAACTGAGTAAGCAGATGCAACCAGTTATCTGCGCTATCTTTCGTCGCCATAAAGTATGATAGGACATTGTAATAAATGTGGCCTATTAGCCGAGGACAATAAGTGGCACCAATGATCGCCAGATATGGCTGCGCGCGCATTTTAAACTCCACTCGAACTCCTGCTCTCACCTCCACAACCCTTCAATATTTTGTTGGTTGCACCTATTTTATTCGCTATTTTGTGATTTTTTTAATGAACTTTGAATCTAGTAGGGAAGAAGACAACAAATGAATGAAATAAGAAATATTTTGAAAGTGGGATTATTATTGAATGCTAATAAAATTCTTGTCATCCGAATATAGACAATCTATAATATAATCCTCTAGTCTAATGGTGAGCAAACCATCTTCATTTCCGACCCTCTCACTTTGCGTAAATTTTTTTCGCGATCACGTTTTCTGAAGAAAAATCTTATATTTTTTATTGTCAAATAAATTTCTTTGAATTTAGCGACACACAAAAATTTGCTCGCAACGCACGGTTTGTGCACCACTGCTCTAGCCAGTAGAAAAAAGAGTTTGCGATGTTTGCTTATTTAATAGAAGTGCAAGGAGAAAAAATTCTTAATATGGCACCATTATCTCAAAATGACTATTCTCCTGTATTAACCCATCAATGATTCTTAAGCTGCGCTATCAGTTAAGTGATTAAATTACCGATAATTGTAAGTTTTATTTAAATATTGAAGGAAAAAACTGATAAGAAATGAAATTATTTTTATTGTTATAAATATTGTCTATAAATAGTGTATTGCCCTGAAGCAGGTCTGGATCTTTTGGTTAAACATTTTTAAAACATTTGTGAATTCGGTCTATGTTTACGATTTTACATCGCGGTGTATTAATGACAAAATTAGTTATCTGGAATATTACATGCAAAGAAATTTTATGAACTTAACCATTAATTCAATTGGAAGTTCGCTTTTCTCAATACGCTTGAATATGTTAATACTTATTTATATTAATTCAATCAGCTTGAATGAATTAAAAATTGCTACCGAGTAACTATTAATAAAATAAAATCACGAAGAATTTTCAAAATGTTGGAGAATTATAATATTTTTTGCAGAGGCGTAATTTTTTATCCTGTCATTTATATCAACATATTTTACATTACATTTTGGATTCAGAGGAGCATATCAAATAAAAGCAAAGAATTGTGTTGTGAAAAATGTATGCTGTGATCCGAAATCGTGGGATCGTAAAACAACGTCGTTAACGTCTAACAATCTTTGGTTATTGAAATACCTTGAGTTTAGTTATTTACTACTGCGTGGTTTGAATGAGCTGTTCATGTGATGCGTTTCTGTGATAAGTAATTCATACTACACACGCCGTGAGTGATGCTCCTGAAAGTTCCACTAAGACAAGTTTGAACCGGGACATTAATAAGAAGGCCATTCCACTCCATTTGGCTCACATTGCTTCAAAACCAGGGAAAAGTTTGGTAAAACAATGCTGTTTGTT
Source organism: Araneus ventricosus (assembly GCA_013235015.1). Classification (NCBI taxonomy): domain Eukaryota; kingdom Metazoa; phylum Arthropoda; class Arachnida; order Araneae; family Araneidae; genus Araneus; species Araneus ventricosus. Next base: position 50,372 of record BGPR01010505.1, read on the forward strand.
TTCCATTTGACGCATTTGGTCATAAAAGCGGTCGGCTAGTCGCCTTTGGCGTCCAGCTGGTTTGTCAAGATTATTGGTGTAAAAATTTCATTTGAAAGTTTTATGCGAATCAAGGCCCTAATAATTCTCCGAGGAAAGTATTTATTAAAAATTATACGAAAGGAAGTAAAACCACTCAGCATCGAATTTTTGCGTATACTATTTGATATATTTCATAATTTGAGTAATATTCTGCATGATTTTCGTTCTCTGATGCAACAAAAATTAATTTTTTTTATTCAATAAAGCAGCAAAAAAACAAAACTTCAGATAAAAGAGCGATAGTATATTTTTATACCCTAATTATATTAAACGAGAAAGCAACAGTCTTCAAAATGTAAAAATAATAAAAACTTGTGTCTTTGCCTACTTTTGAAATTAAGAGTAATGACCTCAAAACAAAACAGAAATTCAGTAAATATACAAAACGGAAAGCATGTGAGTAACCAATCCTGCTAAGCTGCTGGGAAGAGCTAAGTTGTTTCCATATCTGTTGTCTAAAGATCGCTGGATTTCAACTCATATATTTTCAAAATAAAATAACTAAATGTTGGTATGTAAATGTACTTATATTCCCTTATTCAACTCAGCACAGCAGATTTCCTGCCACTCTTCGGGTGCACTGACAAGAACTAAGACAAATCAATTCCATCACTTTTTTCAGACTATTATAGGTGGTTCAACGAATATGCAGAGGTGTAAAGAAATGAAGAGTTCTGAGTTTGTGGGAATACAAAATGAAGAAGCAATAATTTTCTACAACTTTTTATTTCAACTGACTTAAGAAAAACAGCACTACATTCTACATTTTTATTTTCAACAACAATACAACAACAATATGGCAGCTATATACAATATAGTATATAGTTGCCATACTCAGGAAGGTAAATTCACTTAAAACAAAGATTATAATATATGTAGAGATGGTTTAACAAAATCGTCTGCCGAAAAAAGCAAAAGAGGATAAAAATGAATTTAATTAAAGATGAAATATCTTTAAAATGGTTATTAAAAGGCAATTATATATATGCCACTACAAGTTAAATAAACCAAACTCATGTTTTGCCTATTTTGCAAGAACACTATCATGGTAGGGTAGAAACTTTTTTTTAAATATTTTCTTTGCAATAAGTATTTAAGTTCATGTTCAATCAGTATCCATCAGGCAGCAAGAACGATTAGAACTCCACTGCTATTTTAACACTGCTACTCAATTGTTAGATTTGTTTCCTTAGAGATGAGGCTCATGGACTTGATTCATTTCAACCTCTTGCAGCCCATATACAGTGTATCCGTAAAGTCATGGTGCAGTTATGAACGCTTGTTGTGGCGAACAGAAACAAAACGAAAGGTTGAAACTTGCGCTACATTGGACAGTATCCCAAAAGAGTGTCTGTAGTGCAACTGTGCGCGCGCACGCAGGTGATGACACAACACCACGCACCGTGACGTTGTCACCGACTGTGACGTCAAACATCTACCTTGACATGTTGCAATTGTATGCAGTTCCACAATTTCCAGAAGGTGTCATCTTCTCCACACTACGGCAACATTGTTCGTGAGTTTCTAGTTACAACATTCCCCCAGCGGTGGATAGGCAGGGGTGCTGTCGTCATGATCCCCGGATATAACGCCATTAGTCTTTTACTTGTGGGGTTATGTGAAGCAACATGTGTACAGTGAACGTATCAACGACATTAATCATTTAAAACAGAGAATCACGAACGTTATTCACTCTGTTACACCAGACGTCCTTACCCGTGTGTGGGAAGAACTGGACTATCGTTTAGATGTGTGTAGGGCAACAAATGGAGCCCACATCGAACTGCGCTGAACAGGTAT
>BGPR01010506.1:0-38623 GCA_013235015.1 Araneus ventricosus
AACAAAACGTAAAAGCCTTAACTCAACTGCCATGGATGAATTTTGAAAGTAACATAAACTCAAAATCTAATGCCCCGAATTAGCATTTTAATGCAGAATTCATATGAATCATCTTCATGTAGATGCGACAGCTGCTTAAACATAAAAGGTTTGTAAAAATTATCCACATTGAAGTCGTGTAAGTTCCGGTTTAGAGATATTAATTATTGCCAGAACGAAAATAGATCATGAGTTTTCAGACGATATCCACCCGAACTGCAATGGTATTTAGTTTGGAAATACTGAATTTTTAGATCAAAATATTGGAGAATAAATTTGAACACACTGACAGGAAAAATAAAGTGGTTTTGGTCTTCAGATTCATTGAATTTTCATTTAAAATTCGGTATCCTATGACCAAATACATTTCTAAAGAAGTTGAATGGCAAATTAAGACAAATGAATGGCAAACATCTATTCTTTGCATATCTTTAACAATTACTCCTACTTAATTAGAATAATAAAATAGAATATTTGTTTTTAGTTTGGACGAGTTTTTTAAAAATATCATTAATTATTCACAGATAATTGTTATTGCATATATTGATATCAGCGTTTATCTTTAATTGCGCGAAGTCGTTTGAAGTATATTATGACGTCTCCAATCTTTGTTCCAACAATAAACTGCACCCAATTTCTAATCCTCCAAAAATGACTTAACTCGTATCGTCTCAAAACCAAAGCTTTAACGTAAGAAAGGTTTGTTTCTTTTAACAAGAGTCGATTCAAGACTTTCGTTATCTTCTTAAGTTCGTGCACAAAAAAGTTTTAGTATCGGGATACAACAAGTGATTTATTGTTTTCGATGGATAAGACGGGCGTGTCTCTAGCAGGCATATTTCAAACAATTTAATCCCGGACTTTTCTACAAACTAAGTAGGTGTTTTATGGAAGATTGCGTCTTCGTTAATTTTCCTTCACCGAAACTGCAGTTTGCTAAGTAAACGGATATAGGTTTTGAAAAAAGGAATTGGAGGACATTTATCTTCCGTTTGATCCATAACGTCTAGACAGATCGTGTCGATGCAAACATCTGAATTTGAAACAGCTCAAAACATCTCATAATATAATCCTCTCATGTGACTATATTTATGCTCAGGAATTTATAGAATACATATTTAATGCCGAGACGGGAGTTCGTAATCGTATTCCACACAACTAATTTCTTCTAAGAATGTATTATTAACATGAAATATGTCATGAAAATGGGTCAAAAGTGTTAAAAAGGAGAGCAAATACGAAAGACATAACTCTATAATCGATAAACCATGTGAACACATTAAAAATGGCGCAAAAGATTCTAATGTTGTAAATAACCGGTGAGTAACAGAGTTAAAAACCTCTGAAAATGTAATTACATTAATTTTATAAAAACAGTGTTTTCCTTATATCTGGTTTCTGCATACCTGTTTCATTTGAACATAACTTTAGTAGTGCTATGATAACTTGATGTTTCATAATTATTAATTTAATTTTTTTGTATTAATAATTTTACGATGAAGACATAAGATTTTTAAATCTAATCTATGTAGTAAAAGTGGCAAGTCGATAAGATAAGTATGTGTAAGCAATTAAATATTTGTAAATGAATGAATTAAATCATCAACACAATATGCAATTGCAAAACATTAAAAAGATATTATTAAAACGCTGGGTTTTGTTGAAACTATCGTTCTTTCAAGACAGGTTTTTGTCTTGGTAAATTCTTTAGTTACCAACGGTTCGTGTGCTGTAATATTTTCGAAAGTTATTAAGCAAAAACGCAAAATATTGTTTAATTTTTAATTACAATTCTAATTAAAATTTCAAAAAAGGGCTCCGAGGTGTACATTCCCACCCTCCAAAGTGTGTTTCTGTCGAATTTCGTACTTCTAAGTCCCGCGGTCTGGCCTGTAGAGAGACGACACACACACATTCTCCTTTATTAGTTGAGATCAAAATTTATCCGTGTATACTATTATAGAACTTTATGAAGGAAATATTTTTCTGAAATAAAGCCCAGTTGTTAACAAACTGTTTTGTAGCCATAAACCATAGCCATAAATGTTTTTAGCCATAAATTTTTTAAAGTATTTTTCGCATGTTTTATTTAAGAAAGGGAAGTCGAAAAACATTTTTAAATCAATTTTTGAAACATCGGGCTTTAAATGGATAAAATTAGACTTTACGAAGTTGGATTGGACCTGAAGCAAATATATGGGAGATAAATGTATTGAAGAATCCGAAATTTCAGTCAATCCCTTTATTGAAGTTACTTTAAGACCTTTTGAAGATAGAGAAGTTACTGTTTATCTTTATAAGATTTCCAAGCATCAATAATTCGTTGAAATTTCATTAAATGACCTGAAATCTGTTTTGTGTCATGACGAGAAAGGTGGATCAAAACCAGTTACATTTTAACGCCTCAAAGGTTAAAATAAAAGTAATATTTTTGTGTTAAGAGAAAGTTCTCGAAGGAACATGATTGTCACTGATAGTCTGAGTGACAGTATAATCAGTCTTTTTCGAAAAATAGAAAAAATATCGAGTTTGCAAAACAATCAAATGTCATTAAAAATTATTCTAACTGCATAACTTAACTGTTTAACTTAAAAGCCATAGAAGACTCGTGCATCGATTTATCACATTTTTAGTCTTAAATCTAAAACTTAATCATTATCTTTATAATTTTACACAAATTACGTAGAATCTATAAACATCTCGAGTATTATATGCTTTCTGAGATGAATGAAAACGACAGCCCCTTTCCAAAACAGAAAGAGCATCTTATTAGATAGCAAAGAAAATTAAGTGGTTAAAACTGATAAATTGATTGTTGGAAGTCGAATCTAATATAAACTATAAATAATTGTTTTTAGCGGACGGATTTATCTCGTATATTCACTCTTATAGTTGTTGATACATTTTATATTTTGATATTGTCTTTTAACGTTCTGTCGTTGAAATGATAAGGTATTTTTTTTGAGAATGGACGTAATATGACTAGTTTCGAAAATAAAAATTTATGAAGTGAAATAAGGCGAGATGGTTTGAAAATGTGCCAACATTGCTCGTTGAACACAGATGCACTTTAACCGGTTAATCGTCATGCCCGTCTCTCTTACAAATTTTATCGCGCCCGTAGCCATGGAAATTCCAATTCTTATCTCACCCGTATAATTTTTATTTACACAGCTGCTTCATACAATGCTTGTAATTTTATTATACAACAATAATATGTAGATTTAGAATATTTTTTTCCGGTCAAACATGTTTTGAAAAATGCGAGGAAAGCCATATACAAGGTAAAATAAGGTAAGCTAATAAACAATTTTTTGTGTGAAAAACCGTAAAATTTAATGAGAAATTTAGTGTTTCTTATATTAATCGATTTATTCTCTTATAAACATAACAAAATCTCAATACAAAAATTCTATGATTTTTGAACAAATTTCACCAAAATTATGCGACGAGTAAGGGGTTAATTGACTGACAGTGAGAGCAATCACGATTCACCAATCACTACGCGTTACCACCGATTGGCATCATGGTTATGAACTTGAGTTCCACTGTCGGTCAATAGAGTACATATGTCTGTAAAAAAACTGCGTTGCCATATTCTCACTTCACAAGGCACAATCTTACCTTTTTACATGGCATTAGGATAAACGGGTTTTTATGTAAAAATCACTTCTAAATACATATGAAAGAAAGCATAGATCGTTTTTATCAAATAAAAGTCTCACTATAAGATGCCATATAATTGAGATAGTTATAAAGTTATCAGAAACCATTTGGTCTTAGAAAAATAGGGTCAGTAGTTTTATAGTAGTCAATAGTTTATCACTAAAAATATTATCAATGCAATCATATTTTCAATCCATCAAAGTATAAACTCTGCAATTAAAAATGATAAAGGCAAAATAAGCCATGATTTTGCTTAAAAACTTTTGTTTACGTTGTTTAACTCGTATTCTAATCTATCCCTTTGTAAAAACCAAATTAATATCATTCGCTTACAAGATAAAGCATACTTTAGACATCAGTATCCGTAATTGAGATTTCAGGAGCTATTGTTATTTACTATTACCAAAAAGGTTTCTTTATTTCTACATTCTCGTAAATCAATTCCAAAGATTGAGTAGTTAGTTGCAGATAAACTTTCGAAAGAATAAAAAGTGATTGTTGATTTATTTCCTAGGAAATTTCAAACTTTAAATACGATTAAAGGAATGTGTGATCCATGCAAAAGACTTTTTAAAAGAAAAAATTACCCAAAGGAAGTTGAAGTTCTCATTAAAAAATGACATGAATAAATATTGCCAAATTATAGAAAAATGAAAATCCCGAAAGTATTGATTAACGTTAAGTTATGAATTTAGAATTTAATAAATTTCTCTTTTTCAATATCGGCTTCTCTATGGAAAATGCATATTGGAAAAAGTGTGTTACAGATATTTTGGATATAAAAGTACTAAAAGACCTTCCATATAACTAAAACGATTTTGCAGAATGAATTATCGAAGAAGTAATGAAAGATTCACATTATAGGCTATGCACTAAATAACGAGCCTTCATGAATAATTGAGATTTAAGGATTGAATAAATTTTCACCAGAGATTAAAATTCTTGTTTAGAGCTTCAAACAAGCTGAAATTGCTGATCTTGTGCACAAGTTCTGAGAACATGTCGGATTCTTCCTAAGTGTAAATTAGTTATTATTAGACAAAATATTTTGTTTTTGCATGGTGATGTGTTCAATTTTTATGCTTATGATGTGTATAAATTTGCATTTGGTCTTAGAAATGATAATGTTGTATTGCGAGGAGTAAAATTTGAGTTAACATTTAAAGAAATAAAGCGAGAAGAGCTTTAAACGGCCTAAATGTATTGACAAATGGGAGATTATTTCCCATATTAATTATAAGATTATAAGATTTTATTCATGACAATAATCATAAAAATGAATGATTATAAAAATCGCAAACTTTTATCGACAGAAAATAAGATATATTATTAATGCTACTCGGACTTTTCTGTAAGCAAATTTTAATTTTAGACACAAGACAGAGATGAAAGAAAACTTCGTACATTATCAAAAAGTTCCATTTATCCAAAACATATTTGATAACCAGATCACATTTGTGTGAACCTTAAGATTCCTTTACTAAAAAGAATAGGAATTTTGATACTCTTTAAGAATTCCTTGCTTGATGATGATCGTTTCCTTTAAAAATAATATGTGGAAAAAGTTCATGAATACTGTTTCAGCAGGTCATCGGATTTTAAAATTCCTTTTAAGTGTCTTACTTGTATTATTATCATCAATATGAATTTTTGTAGTAACGTGTAACATTATTCTTCAAAACGGAAGAAAATAAAGAATTTATTCAAGAATACCTAAAATAATGTATAATTAAAATCTCGCCTATCCACTTGTTTGTAAAATAACGTCTTAAAGAGTGTTTTAGATTTAACTGTTAAACAGCTAAATACTATACGTTATCTACAAGCCATAACATAATTACAAAAGGAAATATAATGAAAATCGCATGCAATTGATGTATTCTTCCTTAAAGCTCTAACAAGATAAAAAAAGACATTCTTGGAAAATCGGAAGTATTTGTTTACAAATTAGAAAATCCAAATTTAAAGCTTTCAATTATGAATTGCCTTTCAAGTGTAACCGAAGGTTCTTTCAGTCCCGAAACCATTTATTATTGTTATCGTTAACCCGATTAATATTAATAATGGAAAGAATAAATTTGAGCGAAAATACATCAGATAAGTTGAATGTATGGTAGAAGGAAAAAACGTTTCCATTTAGGCTTCATGAGATTATCTACAGTATTGTCATTTTTTCAAAGAATTAAAAGACGAAGGATTAAAGGGTCGAAACAATAAATCGCGGTGGAAAGAAATCGGAAGTAATAGCTACTAGACAATGATTTATTTCGTTTCATTAGAATATTTCGTCGCTTAACAAGCAACACCACCTAACTCAATTTTTTGAAATTTGAGGAAGGAAAAACTGAATTTTTCGCAACCAATAACAAATGTTTCTGAATTATCTTCACATCTGGTAGGAATATTTAGTAGAAATATTCGTATTGGTTGCGAAAAATTCAATTTTTCTTCCTCTTTGAAATTTCAAAAAAATGAGATGGGTGGTATTGCTTGTTAAGTGACGATTTTCTACTATTGTGATTATTATATTTCAGAAGATGGTTCAGCTCCTATTTCGTTCTCTTTGGGAATGGAATGCAAGGTGAAGATTAGAGGTTTATGTGCCTGTTTTATTTCATTTCTCTTAAAAAAGAGTAATAAAAATTCCAAAGATAAATCAATATATTAATGATGAATTGTAAAATCCATTGATGTTTTGACTTCATCCATTTCTACAGGATGATCCCAAATTCATGGTACAAACTTTAAGGGTTGGTACAGGACACTATAACAATCATTTATTGTATAGGAATGTATAGGCGCAAGTGACGCGGTAAGGCGCAAACACAGGAAATAAGAGATGAAAGGAAAGACAAAGTTTTTGACAGCGTCGTTGACAAGTGTAATGTTTACAACAACTGCTCAAAATTGCTACTATAGTGAAACATGCTTGACAGCGTCGTACATTTTCAAAGATGCCAGGTATTTCACGCACACGTGATGCAGCTACGGTTATTTGAGCAACGAGATTCTCATTTTAGTCAACTGGAGTCGCAGAAACAAGACTCTTCAGATGTCTCCATAAAAAGTAATCGAGGCTCAATAAATCGGGAGATCGGGTGGCCAAGGGACTGGTCCACCACGCCCAATCCATCGCACCCCAAAAGTGGCATTCAGGTAATTGCGTACATCAATGCTGAAGTGGGCTGGCGCCCCATCATGCTGAAACCACATTCGGTTACGAATGGCGATCGGAACATCTTGCAGCAGTTCTTGTAAAACCTGTTCCAGAAAAATAAGATAATATTGGCCATTGAGTCGTTTCGGTAGCAGGTAGGGGCCAATCAAAATGTCGTTGACAGTACCTCATCTCGTCACTTGGGCCCATACATTCCTATACAATAAATAATTGTTACAGTGTCCTGTACCAACCCTTAACGTTTGTACCGTGAATTCGCGACCAAATTGCATTGCATTAAGCGGGCGATTCATCTGTATTCCATTCCATCCAATTAGTCCTATCACTGTTTTCTTCCCCCCATTCAAGTGTAAAAATACGGCACGTCCATTTATCTGAAGTTCCAAACTGCGCTGGCAGTAAGAGAGAACTATCTTCTTTTCCCCCTCTACAGCTGCTCCGCGGGTTTCAGATTTGCTACCCTCGTAGCAGGGTCTCGATCTAGTCAATTCGTTTGATGTCCCGACTACCCTTGTAAAAGTTCCCACCAAAGATCCGGCGTACGAATTGCCGGAATTTGGTTTGGTTGGAAATCCGCCTTTTCCCAGCCGCTATGTTATTTTCCATAGGTTTTCGACCTTGACGCTTGTTTTTTCCTTACCGTGTTCCAAAATTTCGATTTTCGAAGAGATATGAATGGACTGCTTTAGGTTTTCAGTGTCCTAAGCCTTATCGGGCCAATGAAACTGATACCTTATTGAGTGAAGGGAATCCTCCAATGCTATTTCAGTTATAGTATCTTGTTCTAATTTCCGTAATCGTGTAGAGAATGGAGCAGTAGTCATACGAGGAAATAGTAAATGTGCGTGGATCTGTGGTTTGACTTTCATAACTACCGGATCTTAATCCACTGTATTTCTCCATCTGAAGACGCACGAAGCAGTTTCTGAACTAGACAACTGTGCACTTGCGATCTTTATACACCTCTGAAAGATCATCCTGAACGAGCAGTATTCCCCTTTTTTGCACAATGAGTTTAATTTTTTGAACTGAAAACCGAAATAATGGTTGACAAGGTACTTAAAAAATAAACTTTTGACAGTAGATAGGAATATAATTCCGGCCGTTGACATAAAATAATTCGTTGCAGGATGTCTAAAACTTTTAACTATATTTTGAAGGCGCAGCGCTGTTACTTGGGTTACAATAATGACCATCCTACAATACCTGTTAATTACTTGGTAACGCCTCAGTTGCTCTTCATATTGCGTTATGGCTTAAGACCTTGTCAATTATTATGTTAAGGTGCTATTGAAATCGACATTGGTTACCTGTCTGGTAGTTAAATGAACCTAGCTCTAGTGGAGCTATTTAGTGTAAGAGGAAATTAAAGGTTAATGAAATAATGGGATCTCAAAACTTCTTTGGATTGACGTTAAGATCTGTATGGGTATATAATTTATGGCAAAAAGCTTAGAGGGAAATTTTGGTTTGTACTATATTTAATGCTTTATAAACAAATATTATGGATATAAAAAAACTACTGTATCAAGAAAAATCAATTCATTTTCAATAATATTTTTTACTTTTCGTATGATGCTCTTCTGCAATACTACAGTTTATCTAAGTTATGGAACCTGTATTAAATTCAGGTTGCTTACTTATTTATATTATAGTATGTATAAAAACGATATTGGTTAACTAAAATAATTTATTATAGAAAAGTATGTTTTGGATTTTTCTTAACTTAAAAATCTTGTGATCAATTTTTGAATCGGAATGGTAGAAAAGTTTCATAGAAAAATTCATATTCTTATATTTCACAGAATACAATTTTCAGAGCATAAAATACGGAACTGTTTTCTAAAGTTTTCCTATTTCGTTATTATTTTTTATTCATTCAATTACTTGTAGATGGCGAGGAAAAGTCAGTTTGCACAAAAAAGTGATTAAAATAAAATAAAAACTTTGAAGTTCAGCGAATAAATCAACTTTGAGAAGATATGCCTCCCCCAAATCCACTTCTGTTTCAGAAATCAATTTCGCAAGAAAGGTGAGCTTGCATGGAAACAGTAGTATCAATTTTGTCTCGTTTCCTTTTCTACCGAGAAAGAAAATTCGGTGATTTCAAACACTTCCTTCTATTTAATGTCATGTTGGAGAGTATGCAATTGCTACAGGTCTATCTATTTCTTTCCTTGGAAAGAATCCTATTTTTTTATTAAAAAATATCTAAGTTTTGAAGCGAAGAAAGTTGTGTTGTTTTTCTTAGTGTTGTCATGTTTGCTGATTAATTATTTACAGCGTTAGTATAACTTACTCTTAGATAAAATATATTTTGAATGTACAGCATGTCTCATTCGCACGAACAATAATTAAAATATCTGAAATAATTGTTCGTCGAGAAAGATATTTCTTAATGCTTCTATGGAAGAATTTCAGTATTGGTAAGACCTACAAGCGATCTCAAAATCCTAAAGAAGAAAGGGGTAATTCTATTCGATTGGTCTTTCTCAGTGAGCGAATTTCTGCATATAAAGAGATGTAACTTTTGTTAAACTTGTGGACATGCGACCAAGGACTGCCAATACCAACTCCCCATCTGCGGCTTCTGCGCAGACGATCATCATTCTTCCTCCTTTAATTATAACCAGCAGTTCTGTGTAAATTGCTACAACCAGAATCTCTATTTTGGTACAGCAATTAATGAATTCCACACCTACTTTGACAAACAGTGTTTCTGTTTCAGGGGTGAAGTGGAAAAGTATAAAACAACAAGAGAATGTATTTAAACACTTTGCACACTTCTAATCAAAACTTATTTGTTTCTATGCCATTCAACGAGTTACTAATTCATTTAAAAGCTTGTGTTCGGCTTAATTAAGCATTACAATATAGCCTTCGTGCAACAAGCTACAAGTGAAAAAAAGGTTTTAAGATTAAATTATAATATTAGTCTTTCTATCGTTTAAATATTGTTTATTTATTTCAATTATAGTCTAACAATGATTAATTGAATCAATATTGAAAATGTTTTACCTCCCATATTTTATTTCATCAGTATAACTATTTTCTATCAAAAGTAAATAATTTGCAATATCCGAAATTATTTATCTATGTCATTATCATAACGAAGAATTGAGAGGCTGAAAGTGAATTTTTAATATAATATTTTAGGTATTTATTAAAAATTCGATTAACATTCAAATCGATGCTTTAAAGGTAATATATCAAATTGTATATTATCAATGTCAGTTACTTCAAATTAATCTCATTGCCTCTTAGAACTTAGTAAGTAAACTATACTAGATACAATCTCTATGCAAGATTCTATAAAGTAGAAATCAAGGCCTTCAAAAATATATTTATATTCTTAATTTTTTAACTTCTGAAGTCTTACTTAAATGTAAATAAAATCCTTGCAAAATTCAGCCATTGTCTAATTCAGTTAACTTGTAAACAGGCTCATTGCATTGCTATTGTCAGCCAGTGTGCGTAATTACAAGCTTTAAATAATAATCAGCAACAAAAGCAGCAGCGACTACGCCTTCATCGAGTGGTTGCATCTGTACTGTCAACGATGTTAATCACCTGTGAACCTTTTATTTTATTCTATTTTCTTATGTCGTATTTATTGCTACCTTAATTATTTAACCATGTATTTACTCCATGTGTTTTTTTGTGGAATCGATAAAGATTCTCTACTCACACCCAATCCAAACTACAAACCGTAGATCTTTATCCCTGGAGGCAGGGGTGTGCCATAGTGTAAAGTATTGGTGAGAAATTGCAAAATTATAAGAATTTGATGGTCTTCTATTTAAAGTATAGTGGAAATGTGAACCAATTAGTTTTGAGAGAGAGAACATTCTGCACTTAAAAGATGACTTTGAAGACCTTAAAGTATAACAGCAATAAACTGTAGATATTTTCGATGTCTGTTGTCTTGATGATTTTGTTTACCGTTATACCATTTTCAAGGCATAACGGTATATTAAATAAGACTAGTACTTTGGAAGGCTAGTACAATCATTAATTTGAAATCTGTGAAATACCGTCATTTTTCTTTTCCTTAATCGCATTCTGGAGACGGGTACCTGTGAAATGTGAATGTCGTGTCATTATGGATTATAGCTTAGAGACTCGTTCTGTTATTCTCGTATGAATGCTGTACGCCAACAGTTACACTGGATTCTGCCATAATTATTTTATGAATTTAAAATTAGGCCCCTGGTATAAAAATTTTACACCAGAGATAGAGTAAATAAAAATTGTTGTCAAATAAATGAGTGGTGAATAGGCTAAGTTATTCATTGAATTCTTCATTTAGTAGCCTCGTCATGCTTACTGCATAGTTACCAAATAACATAAAATATTCTCTTTTTTGACATTTAGCAATTCGGGTTTTTTTATACCTTTTTAGAATTTGGTTCAATTTTAAACGAATTAAAATGAAAAAGATAGTTAATAAGAGTTCTATTTGTTTATACGGAGCTTAACTATCAGTTTCTGTGTAGTGAGATTTTTAAAAAATCAGTCAGCAATCTCAGCTGATATATAAATCGGCAATCTCGTCAGTGTTCGTGATCATTTATCTGTTTCCCTTATGCTCAACCTATTTCAAATTTTTAATAACCGTATTTTATGTAAATCAATGTTTCAAAAATTATGCTAAAACATTTCAATTTATTTTTGTCTGTCAAGAAACCATTGATAATTTCTCTGGGAAAGATTACATTTCACTATAGCAAATTCCAGACAATATATAACATATTAAATAATGTATACAATTTTATGGAAATCCCAGATAGAAAATTAAGCATTTGCTGTTTATTACAATTTTCACAATTATTAGTAGAATTAATAGAAATTAAATAAACTTTCATAAAAATTTAATTCTACTTAAATTCACTGACATTTTTTAAGAAATGTTAATTAAAAGGCCAAATGCTTTGAAAACTTTATACGTTTCTTGAAAAAGGTTTGGTATGCCGATTTCAAGTTGTCTCTTACATAACCAAACTTTCATATCCCCATCTGTACGAAATCTTTCACTACATTATATAAAATCCTTTTGTCTGAAGTAGATTACAGATGAAACAAATTCAGAAAAAATATTATGGGAAACGACGAAAACAAATATTTTCAAGAGATAGGTACATATTCCGTTTCTATAGTATTAAATTCTTTGTCAATGCAGCCTGTGTGAGGTTTTTTGTATCCCATTCTAATATGCAAATGCTACTATAAACACTGTTATTTCATGAATCTGAACCAGAGGAATGCATTTTTTTCTTCGTCTTTCAAGAAAAATTCTTATCCAGGTACTATAGTATTAAGTTCTTTTTGAGTGGGGCCTTTATGATCCACGCAACCTCTCTTATGGCGAAAAAGAATTGTTTATATTTTTTTACTTCTACAATCTACATACTATACACGAATAGCCGAACGAATATGCGAATAGAATAGACACTGTTATTTATGAATCTCAACCATTGGTATACACTTTTAAAACGCATATTCCTTTAACATTTTCCTGCTAGTACCGTTCGAAAAGAATAAATTCTTATTCATGCAGCATTTTGAGAAGAAAATATTTTTCTCTAAAAAGCGCTACTTTTTCTATCATCATGTTCAGGGACTCATTTCTTTAGATTTTATCATTTTTATGTTTTGCGTACACATTTGTTTAAATTATTCGCTTTGTCGTATGAATTTTTTATTATTTTAATGTTTTTTTATCGGTTTTTGCTTAAGGTTCGTTCTGTTAATTTTTTTTTTCTTGACGCATATTGTTTTATGAATTCCATGATACGCATCAACAATCACTATTAAAAAAAACATCTTGGTTAGATTTTTCCTGGAAAATGACTTGTAAATGTTTTTTTAAAATTTCATTCGAATATTACCAGATTATATTTAATCGATTTTTTTTTATATTCAACTTCGTTCATCAATCAATTATCATTATTTTAAGTTGCTACTAGGAACGAGAAATGACTTGGTTTCATGTACTTTAGACTTGAAGTCCCTATTTTGTACCTTGACCATGACGTACTCCAGTAAAAATTTCTCAATTAAAATGGATGCCCTTATTAAAAAAACATCTAGGCAACTTCTTATAATATCTGGCAATAAGTTGAAGGCAAAGGTGCAGTAGACGATATTTAATGAAAATGCGTAAATTCTACAAAATTTAAATTTTCCTACGAATTAAAACAAAAGTTGTTCAGTTAATTTTGCGGCCTAAAATTTCGAAACAATTTTGGGTGAAAAAGGAATGAATCTAAGTGGTGTTTAAATTCAAGTTTTTATTGTTCCGTTTTACTTCCAGCGATAAACTTGTTTTCTTATGTAGAATTTATTTGATTATTTTATTCACATCTATATTCCATATTCGTCTTGTGCATTTCAATTTGAACTCTGAATTTCTTTACAAGCTAAAAATATGTATTGTTCACAGAACGCCGCCCCATGACCCCGTGCCTGATGCCATTGCAGCACCCGTACCGGTTGAGTGGGCATGGGACAATGTATTGTTCACAGACGACTATAATGAACCTTTTCCTTCACAATAAACAAAAATAATGAAAATAAAATTTATAAAATATGCTTTGATAGTCTACTGAAACGTATGTTTTTTTTATCAAAAATATGAAGGTCAAATTAAAATCGTAAAAGTTAAAATGATAAAAGCACTCAAAGTAAATTGGAATTCTTGAACCTCATTTATATTATATTTCCAATAAATTTTTAAGAATTTTCTTTGATATCCATTGTCGTTTCATTTCTTTATGGTATTGATTTCAGTTATCCTATTTCCTTTACTGTTTTATAATTTTATATTTCATAATTTTATTATAAATATTAAGGAATCTTGCAATCAATTAAATACCTTCATTTTCAAATTCACTAACAAAAGACACCTCGCATATGGAATCAAATTTGAATTGAAATTAATAGATTAATTTATAATTAAGTTCTGACAATATTAAAATATTGAATTTTCGAAGGCAAGACACAAGAGTACAAAATTACAAAACTCTTGTACATCATAAAATGAGTGAAAAATCGGTTACAAAATTGCCTCCTCGCAAATACGGAAAAAGTAAAATAAAAGCATGAAAAAAATATTGCTATTTAATATTTTTAAGCTGTTAAACACACCCTTTATTATTACAGCAGATGCATCCCATTATAATGCCATAAATCGCAAATCCACCTATCTCAATTTTTTGAAATTTCAAAGAGGAAGAAAATGCTCAATTTTTCCCAACCAATAACTGATATTTTTGAATTTTTTTAACATCTGATGTAAACATAAGACAGCATATTCCTACCAGACGTGTTAAAAAATTTAAAAATATTTGTTATTGTTTGCGAAGCATTGAGTATTTTCTTCCTCTTTGAAATTTCAAAGAAATGAGATAGGTGGGGTTGCTTGTTAAGCGACGAAATGCTTGTACTAAATCTGGTCTGAAGTTTTTTCATGGCAGTTAATCTAATGCTATGTATGATAGAAGTTACTATTGGGTAAATAAAGCTTTTCTAAGACTATATTGATTAAATGTCTGTTTTCGTAATGGAAAAGGCACATTTAATTTTCCAGGAAGAGATATGCAACCAAAATTACAATCGATCTCCTACGACGCATGAACTTTTTTTACCAAAAATTCAAAATTTTTTCCCATTAAATATTCTGCAAGTAATATGTGTTCGTTACCTGCGTCCTCAAAGTATTTGGCCTTTTGGTATTAAAGAATTTTCAACATTTAAGCCAAACGAATACGTGCAGGTGATGCTTTTGTAGGAAAACTCATTGTATTGTGTAGGTAAGTTGGAAATTCTTCTGTATGTGTCATTCTCTCGGAAAAAAATATTTTTGATGCATTTAGCAAATCATCGGCTTGTAAAATTGGTTTAAAAATATAGCTTATCGTAAAATAGTTTAGTTTTACGTTTATAGTTTTTTCTACTTGAATAATAAATACTCGAGGGTGACCAGACCACTTTTCTGTACACTATAAAAAGATCAAATCGAAACGAGAAAACAACCAAACCTCGCTGAAATTCCGCGGGTAATTCATTGTTTTTCTTCGATTTTTTGGCTGAAACTATGTTTAAATTCACATAGTTTAAAAATAATCTTTAAATATCTGAAGCCTGGGATAATAATTAAATTAAATTTGCATGCGATAATGATAATCACGGAAAAATTTTAAAATACAGCGTATGTAATAACTTTAAGGCCATTAAAATTTTTATCGTAGGACTACGTTCCTCCCATTGAGGTCTCAGGAAGGAAGTTGATTCACAAGCCAAAACGCCACGAAAACTTTGTATGGGAGATCCTCTATATCTCGGTAACTGTATGTGTTAAAAACATAACTAATGTCTTATTTTAGAAATAAAGGGTAACAGAAATTACAAAAAATTTTGAAAATCGGTAAAGTGTCACACGAGTAAAGTAGTCCTATGCCTTTAATATCAGCGGCTGTTTGAAAAAGACAGCCTCCCGTCATTTTTTTCTAGATTATTGATGTATTTAAACTCTGAACAGAAAAAATAAATGTATTTTAATGCTTTTATAAAGTTTAGGTGTTAATAAAAAATGTCAACAAATGTACTTACGAGCATTTTATTAGAGAAATAAAATAATTATACAAAAAACACCATTTCGGCTGATATAAAACTTTTAAGGCCAATTTTAAAAAAAAATACATATATCAATTCAGAAATCTATATTTATTAATCTTTTAGACTCGCTATTAGTTATAATGACCTCAAATATCAAAACTTTCGTGCAGAGGGTTAATTTTGACTCGGTTCAGGACTGGATTTGTTCCATTCATCAGCACTAATGGATCACAGCTCAGCATACATGCCTCCCATTTTGATGAATTTGTCTTGGCACATTACCCCACAAGTTCTGAATAGGATTCCAGCGTTATTAATCTCATTATTTTCAATATTATTAGTCTGAATTTTGTTCCAAGACCAACTGTTTTGGTAATATATCCATCTTCCCCTTTCAAAGGCAAAATTTAATCGGTAAAAATGCCTCTGTATGACTCTAAATTCACTTTGTCAGTAACAAATCCAAGAGAATGCACTCCACTAAACTAAAACCAGCTTCATATCATAACACATCCACTACCTAAATGATTTTTTGAGGCAAATTCTTCTCCCAAATCATGACATAGATACTTGCAGCATCCAGGACTATACAAGTTCTTTTCAGTAGAACTACAAGTATGCAGTTTTGCATTTTTGGTATATCATAAACTTGCTGTCATGAATAAATAGGAACACAAAATTCATGAAAGCCGTTGGAAATTTCCTTTATTTTTCCCAAATATTATAATAAATATATATAAATTTTAATTCCCAAATATTTTTGCTGTGTAATAAATTCTCTAGAGATTACCAGTGGAGATATTTTCAAATATTCTAGAAAAATGTCCCCAGACTTATGCTCACTCGAGTGGAAGAGCTATTTTCGTAACAGATTACTTGCCCACGATCTTGGCACGCAATGTCCTTTTCAGCTCCTGAAAACTTCCTTGATGGATAGTTTGTTGTTAACCCGCTCAGTTCAATTAAGAAGGCCGTGCGGGTAAAGTGTAACCGAATTTGATCTTCTAAGGAGAATGGGTAATCTCTTGAACATACTCGCTCGTGTTCTCTTCTCTAATTAACGAAGAAGGCGTAGCCATGGGTAATCTTTAAAAGCCTGTTCTGTCCCAGATTACCTGACTCCATTTACCTCTTATGACCAATATGGGATACGAGTTAAGTAATATAGTGTAGAAGTCGGATTGTGCTCCATTTAGCACGATTAAGACGATATAGGAAATCGTAACCTTCAATATAGATGCTAATATTTTTTTGTCAAGTTCAGAGCACGAAATAATATTAAAAATGAAAAGTTATTTCTTTACTTAAAATAGGAAGGAACTTTAATTACCTATTGGGCTTTTGATTGACATTCATAAGACTTCTGCTAAGACTAAAACACACATTTATTAGAACATTAAAACACAACTATTACACTTCGTGTCTGCGTACAACGCAACATCGTTCAACCGTACTCGTATTCTTACTCTTTTAAAATCAAATTCAAAGTAGGTCAACACCTGACTGTTGCCACTTATCCGATATCATGCGCTGTTATAACAATAAATAACTTGAAGTCATGCTTTTGTCGGGCATATATATTAAATATGCTTACATACCAAATCGAAGAACCAAAAATAAAGATGAACACTCAACTATCTTGATAGTATGAAACTGCTATATTAAAATTTGTATTTTACAAAGAATATATCGTTATATAACATCCTTAAGAAGTGCAGGATAAATGCTAGGTTCAAAATTCGAGTATCCAGTCGTTGTTAAAAAGTAAAGATTCAAAACTGAGAACCAGACATCAAATTAAAAATTAATTTACTTACAACGAACTTCAAAACAATATTAGAATTCATAACATAAGTTTCCTAATAAAAGTGATAGTAAATCACTTCGTTATGTTTCGAATGGTTTTAATAGTATGAAAAGTTATCAAGTTCTCCTCGGTATCGCTTTTGAATAGTTCTACTAATTTCAGATTTATTTTAATACTAAAATGTATAAGCAAAATTTCGTTAATCTTTTTTGCATATTAGAGATGAAAATTTAATTTCACTTCGACAGTGGTGTATATCTTAGCAATACAGATGAATATGTACATTTTTTCCGTTCTGTCAAACATTATCGGCTTCAATTTTTGATATTAATGATTTTCCATGACTAGTTTTAATTTATAAACTTAAGAATTTTATTGATGTAGCAATTAAGACTACCGGCTATTTTTATTTTATTAACGTATTCATTATTTATTCATTGTTCAAAAAATGTAAGTTAAACTCAAGAATGTTAATATTTATACATTTTTACTTTCAATTCCTTAAATTAATTTCATCATTAATGAGCACTTTTAATTTTACTCGTATGTGTTGGTGAACGGAAGCTGATAAATATTTGAATAATTTGTAATAGATATAAGCCCAATATTGTTATTCAAAATATTACTAATTAAATATATTCAATTAGAGTAATTTATTTCATTCCAATTTGAACTCTGTAACCGAACCGTATTAAGAACATTTCAATGTTCAAATATTTTTACTAAGAAATATTCAAAATAAATCGAAAAATGTATAGGAAGTTCAAAGCGGATCGATTTTCAGTTTTATTCGTCTTAAAAATGCCCTAAACACTTTTTGGGGGATATTCGACATGTATTGGCAAAAAGAACTGAAGTATCCCGTTGAGTGAAATTCGTTTTTCTCTCGGTGATAAATGGAAGCGGATTATTCTTGAGAAATGTGCCTACCCGAATATTTTGCATATAAATTTCGATGCATATCAAAAGAATTTTAATCGCAGCATTTTGGAACTGCCCACAAAACTTTGATATTTTCAGAATATTTTTTTTTAATATGCAATAATTATAAATAGGCGCAAAGTGCTCTACAATCGATATAATTCCCTTTTCATATGTTTGAAAATAAAATATAAATAAAATTAAAATTGTTTTCCAACACTGATTAAAATACAAACAATAGAAATTATTTGCTTTTACAGAATTGTTTCAGGTATATGATAAATTTATGTATATAACCTTACAAAGCAATAGATTCCACCTTTACATCATACAGAAAAGAAAATAACTTACAGCTAAAAAAGCTTTTTTCAGAAATATTTAGCATAAGATTATTTAGTTTTACATTTGTTGTCAATTTTTGATAAAGTACGATGATGAACGATGATTTTTTTTTATTTCGTCACTTAAGCTGTCTGTCTTTACATTAAAAGTGATAATACTAATAATAATTAAAAAATGCTTCAATATTTCCCTTTCGCGATATTTTCAAATTTTTAGCTTCAAATTTATCAGATGTTGACAAAAAACTTCCAAGCTCAAGTCTGTACTATCTTTATTGAATAAGGTAATATTACTTGGAATGATTAGATTTTTAAAAATGCATTCTTGATTTCAATGTTAATTTCATGACATGCAAAGAACTATATGGTTTGCATTGTGGAATTTCAATTTAACGGATATCTAACTCTAAAATAATACTTAAATATCCTTTACATCTAAAATAATGTTTCTAATATGGGTAACATACAAGTTAATAAATATAAGCAAATCTAAAATACGATTTAGACGATACAAGGAGATGAATAAATGAAATTGTTTTTGATACTTTTATGTGCAATTTACATCTTTTGCACTGACACTTAGAAATAAGACGAAAGAAAAGTTTTCTAGTTCTTATATCTATTCTTTTTCCAAAACGTCGAAAATAAATGACTTGAAATCACGCTGACTTTCTGTTTAAAAACATATTTTTGGGATCTGAATTGTATTTATATTTATGAAAATTTACTTTACTGCTCATTAACGTAGGACGATTTCCATTAATTAGTGAAAGATCGGTTTTCCTAATACAACAATCTGAGTGCTCATTTTTCTGGCACGGATTTTTAAAATATATTATGCTCCTTATTAGTTTGTGGCTAGAACTTTCAATTCTTGGAGAGAGAGAGAGAGAAAATATTTTTCCTTACTTTAGATTGATGGAAACGGGGTTTAGGTTCAACTTCAACATATTTGAGTGCGGTCCATCATCACTAGATACCTTACCCTTATATACACGAATACTAATGTCATTAAGTATGTTTATCAACTTTTTTATCATCTTGGCTATCCAACATCGTCAACTTCATTAATTTTTCCATCGTCTTGCATCTTGTTAATGATGGTCCACAGAAGCGGTCTTCATTTGTAAAGGTAAAAAATTTCGATTACAGAATATAAAATGCCTTAAGTAAATCATGAGGATAAAAAATATTTTGAGATAATACCTATATTCAAGAGGTATTCTTTTTAATGAAACATCTATTTTATTGATTCTACGTTTGTTTCAAAAAGATAAGCGAAATCAGACACTATATTAAATTCAATTCCATGACAACAGTAACACGCTCCAGAAACTAATACAAAGTGAATCTTCGGCAAAATTTGGTCATGAACTCAAGAGCGAGAAAAAAAAGGAAACATCCTGTAAAAAAAAATAAAAATAAAAAATTTTTTTACGAAAGAAACATCATTTTAAAATAAAAGAACCTTCCATTATTAAAAAAGAGCAGTTTTTTTTACGAAAGCTATGATAAGGATGGACAGCTGTTATTATTTCTAATTATTACTGAAAGCTGCGTAGCTCTGTCTCTTGGAAAAAAAAAAAAAAGGGTCACTAGTTTTACTAATGGTGCATTGTTTTCTCTAATGTTAATATTTTTATCATTCCAAATCATTTGCTTGATTTGCAACTAGTAATTCTTTGAATTTATTTCATCCGTTGAAACTATATAATCGTTGCATTTTTTCTAAAATAAAGAATTCAACATCAATTTATGATTTTACATATATATTCTCGTATAGGGTTTAGAAAGCTATTGTAAGGCATAGGCGCTTCATTAACTTTTTAATTGGAAATTTTCACTTGTAATTATAATCGCATAAATTAACTGAAAAGATAAGTATCCTTTTAATTTATATTATAAAACTTATGTTTTTTCCCTGCCTAACGAGACGGAATTCCTACAAAAGTTTAAAATACATTCTTCCTTTGCGTATTGTCGGAATGATTAGACAAATGCATGGTTTGCACAAAATTTGTTTCAAAGCATGAAATTTTAATATTAAGCCAATAATTTTAAAATTTTACCAAAATTTTAAATTCCATATTGTTTAAGAGAAAATAAATTAAAGCATCTTGCATTTTTATTAAAATTGCTGCATACTATTAATTTATGAGTAAAATGCTGGATTCAATTCTTCTGCTGTGGAATACGAAAAAAATTTGAAATTCTACCACTTGAGACCTTTGTTATTTCCAAGATTTCTTCTTTTTAAACTCTAGAGTGAATTCTGATGCTGAGTATATTACTAATGCGTATATTTATTGTGAAACAACGAAGCAATTTTTACATTTTCTACATAGTATATGCGCTTTGAAAGGAGGATTCGCAGATACTTATGATTTTAACTCGAATGAAACAAATCACCCTCTTAGGAGAAGAGGCAAGGAATCCACACCGACCCGACCTACCCGAAGGGTGGAAGGCTCTTAGTGGGATGGTGGGGAATAATAATAATTAAACAGAGAAAAGAGAGACTGCCGTTAGCACGAAAGGGAACAACCCCTGATCTCCAGGGACAAGAAGAGCTGGATGTGTTTAGGAAATATAAAAATATTAGCCCATGAAATGAAAAGGACTGTCGCCTTCCTACTTAGCTTACTTATATAAATGAGGCATTCGTCTGTTCCTATGGTCCGCGTTTCAGCGTACCTTGGTCGAAATAACACTCATTTCCCGTCCTGGGACCGCGAAGAATCGTTGTTCCTCGAGTGATTGTAGGGTGGCTCTACCGTGCTGGAGAAATGCTGTAAATGCTCGGGCATCAAAGGAAGCGACTTGACGGGGCGAGACCTCAGTACAGGCGTTATGGGTTGTTGTAGATTGTATATACGTCGTGGGAACAGTGTAGCTGGTCGAATTCCGGCCGGCAATAAATCCCCAGCGAAGGATGTAGAACGCCGAACCACGGGTCTTGAGAACAGGGCTTTCAGTGAAACTTACTTCCAGGTATGTCATCTACTGTTGGCTGGATTATTTTGATTGTAAATAATTAAATGCTGTTTATAAGTGATAGAAGATGCGGTATTTTAATAATTAAAAGAAATATTGTTGTATGTAGGTATGTTAATTATTTTGCCACTGTAAGTAAATGTCGCTGGAAATCTCTTTTTAAAAGTTTGCTGAAGAATAGTGTGTTGTGAAAATGTTTGCTCAAAGTTGTTGAGTGGAGAATTTTTTTGTGTGTCTTTAGAAAATGCCCTAAAAATGAATGATATTTACATTTCTTTTTTGCGTATATCTTTGTATCTTACGATAATAGAAAATAAAACCAAAAAAAGATGCTTCTTTTGTATTTTGTGAAATTTTTTTACAAAACCAGCGATTCCGTTTCAAGGAATCGAACATTTCTATCAAATACATTTTTGATTCTCCAAGTCGGTATCTTTTGATTCTGCTACTACCACTCCATTCATTGATGATGAATAATGGAGGAAAAACTGATAATATTGTAAAATGTTATTAAAATCTGATTTTGTTTCATTTCTTATCATTGCTGCAAATAGAAAGTAGCAAAAAAAGTTAGAAAGATATCTGAAGTATAAATCCTTAAAATGGAGTAAAAATCGGCCCGTTATATCCTTTTAGGTTGATTTTAATATACTAAGAACCATGCCAAGCAATCATCAAATCATTTATCAACTAGAAAATTATCTACATGGACAAGATTATATGTATGTTATATGAAGTAAAACACAATTGTTAAAAAATGACAATGTTATTATTCGATCACCAACAATATTTAACGCATAACTTTTTTTCTTGTGTGGGTGTATTACGATGACTGGCATTTTAATGTATATTTCATATGTTTGAGTTGTAATTTTCCATTTGTTTAATTACTTTGTTTGCAATATTCTACATTAATACCAGCACTGAACCAAAATGGCGTTATGTGCTCCGAGAATTCTGTTATTGTTTACTAATATATATTCAAAAAGGGCGCGTTAGTGAGGAGAGGTTGAAAGATGCTGCTTAAAATTAACAGATCTTCACCCGTAGAGTTATCCACCTTTGAAGAAATGTACATCAGTAAATAAAAATAAATATTAAAGAATCGATTTTTATTGCATATAACACATGCCTCCTATGTAACTACACAACACAATTTTCAAAAATATCGTATTCTCTTTATTTATTGATGGAAAATATGTTACATTCTTTGCAAAATTTTGAGAAAAACATTCATGAAATTACATTTACGAATACATATGCTATGGACTTACAATCCTAATAAATATGTATCCGCATATTCCGTTTCTCTACTTATTCATGGAACACTTTCTCTCACAGTTAAAAGAATTTAACGAAGTGCAAAAGGTGAACGGAACATCTACAAATCGGAACATTTCTCTACTTATCGGCAATCGTTGTGCCCTGTAACATTCCATTGAATGGAGTTTCATATCGGGCAGTATAAATCTGTTATAAATCCAGGAGAAAAATTTTTATATTGTCTTTTGAGCTTACAAACCTCAACCAGGATAGGCAAGGGAATCGATTGAGAAAATAGGAACTTAATATCACGGTAGGGACAAGAAATGCTAAAAAAAGTTTATCTGAAATTGCAGTTTTCCTGGCTTTCACACTTTCCAAACATTCCAGAGTTTATCGACGAGAATATAGGTTCTATAAGTATAGCGGTATACAATGAAATAACTTTCGATCGAAAAAAAGCTAGATTTATAGAAGTCGTATCTACTTGTAATGAAACGATCAGTTAGTCATATCAGAGTAAACGTTGAGCTCTACTAGCGGTGAAATTTGGAAGTCGCCGATCTTAAATCGAAAGGTAAGTCAACAAAAATGAGTCTGTTGTAAAAATGTAAGTACACTGATATCATTAGCAGAAAATACATTAAGTGCTGCAATAATTTGTTCAGACGTCCTGAAATGCAAATCAAATGTTATCTGATCACCATCATAATCATGACCGGAAAAGAGTGATATTCGAAAAGGATGCAAATTTCTAGCATTTTAGTACGAAATCCATGCAGTACCTCCGTGCTTGTTGAAGAATGTAAAATGATTTCTGAGTTTTGTACAATTTATAATATTTAATTTAGAAATTTTCATGTCCTTCTTCATACTATTCGGAATAATATCGATAAACAATTGTTAAAGTCAATTTTTAAATAAATGAAGTATTCTGGAAGATTCATGTCGTATCTCGACTACAAACATGCTTGCAACAAGATACTCATCACTGTCCTCAGAAATGTCATGTACCAAAGTTTATAGGTTACCCAAGGTAAAATAATCAAGGAGAGCTAAGTCAGACGATCGGTTCTGCCAATATATGGAGCCATTATGCTCCATATGCCCTGTATTCATTGTGCTGGAACCAAATTTCAGAGTTCAGTAGCTGCTGAGACTGTTATTCAATTAAAAGTTCTGATGCAACTTCCTCCAAAAATATTTAGCAAATCATTCAGTGCAGACAATTAGGCATGAAGTTCTTTACTTTACACTACGACACACTCCAGAGATAAAAATCTCCGGTTTGCGGTTTGGTTCAGTGTGCGTAGAAACTTTATTGAATAGAAAAAAATATTACAGACAGTGTTTAAACATGGACGAAATACATGCGAGAAATATAAAAACAATGAAAAATGTGCTATTTATACAGGTGAAAAGAAAACCTCGTGAAGCAGAAACAACTTTGAGACGGGTCTCAAAGGTTCACTTCTTTTAAAAACTTGTAGGAGGACTCATTAGGGGTCTTGGTATTGAACCTCTAGAGGGTAGGGGTCCATAAGTCTGTCTGGGTCCATAGGTTGCGTCATGTCACTTTGATGAGGTCCTCATTATCAGTGAGGAAAGTACTGGGATATTAAGAGTTATTATTAAAGTTATTGGGATATTATTATGACAATCCTGTTCCAAAATTTTGCAGCAAAATGGTGCTGCGAATGCTAGTGCAATACGGGCGTTGGCATTGACCATTAATGTCATCTACTGCTCGGAAGACCCGACTATGAATAGCTATATAATTCCGGTTTATCTTTTGAGGAATCTACCCTTTCCTTTACTGATAAATTAAATAGATAAGCAAGTTTATTATAAAATTGATTAAATTTACTTATTTACCGTTATGTTATATGCTTATAAGTTCGCTGCTTTTACATTACCGCACTGTGCTTATTTATTTGTATATTTGGTGGCAATGCAAATGCATGCACGTATCTAAAATAAAAGTGTAATTATTGGAGAAATTGGGTGTCGCAATAAAATTATTAGTTACAAAAGCTGAAATAAACGGTATTCGAAACAATTCTCCGTGTAATTATAGACACACTGTTAATGACAAAAACCGAAGTGTAATCTTTATAATAGCAGGCTGTGAATCTAAATGTTATTTTCCACATGGATCTTTTTTCTTGAATAATTTTACTAATATGTATTTTTCAAGTTAAAACGGTTCTTTTGCTACCTTCTTCCATAACTAATGTTTGATAATAATAGGAATTAATTGAACTCGGAAGGCTCCGTTTTCCTTATCAGCATTATTAAAAACATATTTTTTCCCTCATCCTTATAAAAAACGTATTTTTTCCCTTGTGAGCCTTTCTTGCCGCACAAATGGAATATCTAGGGTTAATCCGTTAGAAGAATTTACCCCTTTTTTACTTATGCTCTTCATCCTTACTTTTTATATTTACATAATCATGATTTATGATGTTAGTTACATATGCAAATCCAAAAGAAAGTGGTTTGAACATGCAATATCTTCGATTATTCAAATTGTGAAAGAAGGATTCCCGACGTGTTTGTCTTGTGATACGGTCGTTAATTTAGATAATAAAAATTCATTTCTTTAAGCTTTGTTTGGAATTGTATCTTTGCATCTCGAGACATGAATAATGATCATCATTGTGTAAAATTGCGAGGAAGAAATGAGATGAGATTTAATCAACTAAAAATTGCATTTATTACAATGCAAGGCTTCAACAAATCAACAAAATCAGGCAATCAACAAAAGCTTAAATAGCGGAATCGGCTTCATATGTTATAGAACTGATTTTAATAAATGGTTTTTTATACATTTTTCCTCGCTATACTTTTTTTGAGCTGAAAACATTTTATAGCTCACAAAATGAGAAAATAAATACGGACTAGAAGCTTCAAATCATAAACAAAGCAAAATACGATATAAAATTTAGAATGTTTTAAATCGAGATAGTTTTTTTATATTTTTCTTATAAATGTTGAAGAAATTGAATGGAGGCATGATGGGTATTTTTTTTAAATGCGCAGTGTAAGAAGACCTGTGCTGAAATACAACTCGAGGGATTCGTGAATGCTATACCTGCTTGTAAATCAAACGTCCTCATTGTTCTGGTGAAGAAATTTCAATGCCATTTCAGATACGAGTATCGACGCTATTGGTCTGCTAAACAGTTTTATCTCGTGTGACATAGAAACTTTTGAGGAATCGACGCCCAATAAGATGAGAGAGAAAGACAAAGATTTTCTGCTGTTATGTACAGTCGTTGGAAATGGATCGTGATGATAAGTGATTGAAGACCAGCTTTTTCTCTTAGTTTCAAGGTAAATGGAAATAACGAGATCTTTCGGAAATTCATGCTTTTCTTTCTTATTATGCAAGCAATAGTGGATTGATGACAAAATCTAAAAAGCAAGCAGAAAGTGGGACGTGGTTTAATTTTTTAAATCTTAATGTGAAAAGTCAAGATGTTTATCCTTAAAGTATTGAAATCTCTATTTTTAACTGTGGAAAGTAAGCTTTTTGATAAACTTACTAAAGAAACTGAAAAGCTTAAAAATAACATTAGAAATGTTTCATATAAACTTATCACTTGAAAAAATCCATTTTATGTTATTTAAACACTGCAAAAGCCCTAGGCAGTGTGCTTTAGTGAATACGAAAATAAGCTCATACGGTTGAAAACGAAGAACCTCAACAATATCGCTGCCATTTTATAGAAAGATAGACTTCTGAATACCCATCGAAAAATATTTGCAGATCGTGTATAAACCGGATTTAAGGAACTCTCCGAAAAGGCTGACCACCGAAAATGCAAAATCTTAACTCTGAATGGTATACTGAGTATG
The DNA here is from genome assembly GCA_013235015.1 of Araneus ventricosus. Classification (NCBI taxonomy): domain Eukaryota; kingdom Metazoa; phylum Arthropoda; class Arachnida; order Araneae; family Araneidae; genus Araneus; species Araneus ventricosus. Next base: position 26,687 of record BGPR01010506.1, read on the forward strand.
AATTCTTCTTGCATTTTAGTACATCAGTGCTTTAACCTTGAAGGTTCTTTAAAGATTTATGTATATATATTTTTGAATTTACGAGGGTTTTTTTTCAAATGGATAAAAAATATAAAATAGTATATACGAAAATAAAGGGGGGATATATTTCATAAACAATGTGCTTTCAAGCTATTATTTAATACAATTAAATGTTATGTCCGAATTACTTAAGAAATGCGAGCTGATGTGTACAGTATAAAACATCTTTCACTTAAAGAGCAATCAGCTTTATCGATATATTTTTAGTTGTGATGGTTACTTGATTATCAAATTATTTCATTAAAAAATAACACTTCTAAAGAGTCAAGTGTAGCTAAAGAATAGGAGGGTTATTATGTGCCAATAATAATAGTTTCCAAAATTCGACAAAAGAACGCGGCCATTAATAGGCGACTGAGATATCTCGCATCCACAGAATTGCAACATTAGTCCCATTCATTGGAAGCCAACTAACCAGTTAATGGACTTTTCGTGACGTCACTTAGTTACAGAACATCTGACATGGTTAAGCGATTTCAAGTCTCCGTTAATTCGTGTGATCTGTCAACGTGATTAATACAAAGCACAGGCGCATGGTTAGAATTTAAGGCTATGCAGGTATCCTACAATAAAACCTCCAAAATAAGTATAAAAATGTGTTTCTAGGTGTATTTGATATTTGCACAACATCTAGATTAAATCACTGATTTTCATAAATGTGTCTTTAAGTAACTGTGATCTACTTAGACGCCTGGCTTTTACTAAAATCAGTTTGGATATCCGTAAAATAATGAATAAACAAAATAACTTTTAATAATTCAAACTTATATTATAAATTTTTTGACTGATTAGATCCATTACTTTTATTTAATGAATGCTTTTCCTGTCTTGTATTTGAAAATAGCACGCTGTCATTTTAAATGGGATGTTTATTTCACAGAATTCATAGGAGGAAACAAGTTCTTTTTTCGAACCTTGAAAACCAAACACCTAAGGTGTACAAAACTAACTTATTTATAATGATAAACTAAAAGGTAAGGCTCACATTCAGTATTTATATACAAGATGTTTTATGTATGAGTCAACTGGTTGAGGAGAAGGCATAAAACTGAGTCTCCTCTTTCGACAACCCAGTAACGAAAAGCGAAGAACAAATAGAAATTTTAATTTCTCTGATAATTTATTCAGGAAAAATGTTCTAACGATGATCGTGATTAAGTTTCTGTATTATCCTAACATACAGGACAGGATGGGAATTATTCCGCGACGTTTAGCGGGCGAAGCTATTATAACATTACTCATAATTAGAGACTTGCTTCGTTTCAAAAGAATTTAGAATAGTGATGAAAAATGTTTATAAATTTTTACGGAGAATGTAAATCAGTCGAAAAGTACATTAAATATTTGTAGCAGTATAAATAACAAGTTATATACGTATCGAAATTGTTGTCGCATAAGATATCATTTTTGCGAACCTTTATATATAAAATTAAAAGTTTGTCGGATTTGAACGAAATATGGAAAACATGTTACTTATCACCTTGAAGGATAAGTAAGTGTCAAAAATATTTTCTAAATATGACTTATAAGACCGGAGGATTGTATAAAAATTTAGACTGCGAAATTTTTTAGCAGTACATTTATGTACTCAAAAAACTTCAAATATAATTCTTTGTCATTTAAACCATTTTTCCAACTGGGAGTGTGTGCCTATCTCTAACGGTTTAGGAGGCTTCGGTGGCCTAGTGGCGAGGTCTCGGCTTTGGGACCGGAGGGTTCCAGGTTCGAAACCCGATTCCACTGAAGATCCGCCATGTATGGGGCCTGTTGCACGCTAAATCATACATAGAGGCCAAACGTCCTCCCGCTTGTGTGGCGTGGAAATTTGGAGAGGGGGTACCACCTCGGGTGTCGTCCTAGTCATCTAAGCGTGGTTCAAAATTACTAGGTCCGTCCCAAAATAGCCCTCGTGTTGCTTCAGAAAGGGACGTTAATATAATTAAACTCTAACGGTTTTGGAATTGGCTTTTAGACAACGTTTGGAGTGGGCACCTTGCATATAGATGAAATTCGTTCGGCACGAAGTATATTTCTAATTTCTTTCATAGTTTTTAACTATACACTCATTTTACTTACCTAGTGTTATTAATCAAAAACGTTTAAAGCTATGAGAATTATCGATAAAAGGATTAATCTCAGGTAATTTTCCTATTGCTTACTTATCTAATTCTTAAAATATTTTTTTAAACATTAGATAAGGATACAATAAACATTCAATATAGTGTCTTTATTCATTGGAATGAAAAGAGTAATAGTTAAGTTGCATGCAATGACAAAAATTAATTTATAAAAAGAAATAATATAAATCGTGGGAAACAAAAGAAAGATGATGTAAGGAAGGAAAGCTACAATGGTTGTTTTTCAGTTTAATTCAAATGTTTCATAATGTGAAAAGTGTATATTGTTTGCAAGATCCAGGAATTTGCAGTAACCATAGAAACAGCAAGCTCCTTTCGCTCCTAAGCAAAAAAATTCAGTATTTCAAAAGCTGCTGTAAAAAGGATTGTTCGCTAGAAATAGATGTATATTGTAGGTTTCTATTTCTGAAATCATCTGCGGGATTTGACGTTTCAAGTTTTAGTTGTTTTATCTCATTTCCATTTAGTATCTATGAAAAGAAACGCATTCTTATTCGAATTTCCTACTTTTATGCGTGAGGGAAAATGTTTCCAGGTTTCCAAAATAAAACAATGAATATGCAATTCGCTTTCCTATTAAAGTCGAATTTTCTCCTTCGAATACTTATCGCTTGAATATCATTTTATACAACAAGATACAAGTTCTTCTACAATGGAAGGATAAAATATTGAATCTCGTATTTTCTGAAAAAACGTTATGATAAAAATAATGTAGCAGAACAAAATGGGAGAATGAAAATGGTGAAAATAGGTAATAAAAAATGGACGAAAATCTAAATATTGTATTGATGATCGATTTTTAGAAACTTTGCAATATCTAAAATGTTAATCGGTTATCTTTTGCTGTCTTCTAAAGTTTGAAAAGCATTGCGCAATAAACATCTGTAAAAGAATTTTAATTTAAAAATAATTATAATACCTTCCACAAAACCTTCCATTCTTTTTAAATTTAGTATACCATCATTTCTTTATGCACTTAATTACAAAAATCAATATATGAACAAAAAGGTTAGATTGCTGTTGGTATTTTTCAAAAGGACTTAGAAAATTTAAAGCCATTTCTGTCTTTGCAATAAGATATTTAATAAGATATTTCAATAGGGTTAAGGCTAATAAAATGGTGCTTTTATGTCGTTTGCTACTACATTTTAAATACATATCATAGTAAAGTCGAAAATAAGTTTAGAACAGGAAATCTTTTATATATATAAATATAGGAAACAATGTGAAACAAAGGAAAGGGAAGAATGAACTGTATGCAGTTTACAGCTACACCGATTAAAGATGCACACATACTGTCTGTTTTCAGATACAGAACCCCTTCGCGCTTTTGCGCATGCGCCAGTCGGCTTTGATTTCACCACAATAGGGGAAAATATGGAAGAGAAAATGTTTATCAAGAAATATATATAAACACTACCAAAGTTTCGAATCGCAGCAAAACAGCATGATTCAAAAAGACAATCAATGCCAACATCAGAAAAGATTAGCTAAAAGAATACCGTGTCTAAAAAAGAATTTTGGAAAAGCGCTTTTCTTACTCTCCGCATATCACTCCTCTACAGAATAAAATCGCCCAAAATGATGGGCCCGGGTTTTTCAAACGAACAGCGTCTTTTTTAAGAGATAAACAAAACAGAATTATGGGCATAATGGAGGCAACAGCAACTTTTTGACAGGGCCTCAAATCGAGTGAGACAGCGAAGGCACATGCACACGATCTTTTGGTAAGACTGCTACAAAATCTGTTAGGATGACCAGATTAAGTTTTGTTATAAGATTTGTTGGAAATTCCAGATTGAGTTTTTAAAATCTCAATCTGGGTTACCCAGCAGATTTTGAATAATTATGCGAGGTGGATTTCCTAACAAGCTCGAATTTTTCTTTGGGCTTCCGCATTCCTATAGTGACAAATAATTAGTAGTTTCGAACTAATTGGGAGTCAAAAATTAAGCTCTCTTCCGAAAATATTATCACTACAGATTAATCATTGCAGAAAATTTTCACTACAGATTTGAACATTAATAAAACAGGTCATTTATATATAATGAATTAATTTTGACCTAACCTCAGCACTTCAATCATTTGTTTCTTTTTCATTAATACTGATTGTTAAGAATGATTTTACTTGTAAAATAAATTGCTTCAATTATACGGAGTGAAATTATTTTCCCATTAAACACAAACGATTGATAATGCCTCCATTTGAAGTTAGTTTGTTTTAATTAGGAAACCTGAGGGGAGTAGCGCTTTTGCTAAAAAGTAAAAGTAACACAAAAATCATTTAAATTTCCAAAATTCGTTGAAAATTGGATGTTAGTCCCATATACCCAAAGGTAAGTTGTTTTTTGAGACTTCAGTCGCGTTTAGAACTTCCATGAAGTTATTTAGAGCAACATTAATTTTGAACCGAGGTAGCATAAAGACAGCATTAACTGAACCAGCACAACATTCTACGAAATTCCATCCCTCATCAGCTGTCTATTTGAACTTCGACGACAGTCTCAACTTGCACCAGTCCTGTATAACCGAGTCTGTACTACTAGAGCACAGCGGAAAACTATAATATTCAGAACCAGTGAATCACAATGTAAATGTATTCTTTTATTTAATTATTCCCCTTTAGTTACTACGATTAATATTTTTATTTCGTTGTAGAATTAATCGTTGATGCGAAACTCACAGATAATCTTTTGAGACAAATTGGTTTCTTGCAATGATTTGAAAAATCGGAAAAGCCTACTGCTTACAACTAAATCCATGAAGCGCCAGAAAGAATTTAGAATCTTATTTCAGGAAAGATACGCATTATTTTCGAGAACAAACAAGACCCACCAAATTTTCAAATTTCTTTCCGATACTCAAAATATTCCAAGGAATTCTCTTTAATTTGGTCGAGAGAAAATTTTCTGGGCTTTTTTTATCAAATGAAAGTGGAGCAAATTCCAGAAAATGCGTTTTGATCCTTGGGAATTATTTTAAAAAATAAATAGAAATGGAATACTTTTGCAAGGTGTATGAAGTTTTCCAGATCAACTCTTTTTAAATTCCCTAAACGAATGTCAATTTTTGTTCTCCTGCATTGCTGCAGGGACATCTTGGAAATAAATCATCAAAGAGAGGAGACTTTGGAGTAATGGATTTCTTTTCATAAAAATATGCGAAAACTGAAAAATTTAGGGAATTCAAAATTAATTCAGCAGCAAAAAGACGCTGTCTGCATTTGAAAATGAAATTTTTCATAAAAGAATCGAGCCAAATATTCTCAAAGGATTATCGAGTTTCGGGGACAAAATAATAAAAATAGGACCTTGGAAGTATAAAGAAGAAATGGAATGGGCAAATTATTAGACTAGATTAAGACAAGATACGTTCTGTTAATCCAAAAATAAAATTTCATTATTAGAAAAGCGCAAGTATATATACTAATGACGTTCTGCTATTAAATATGTAAAATTCAAGAATTCATTCAAAAAAGTAAATTAAACCTAAGATAAAAATTGGCACCCAAAAGTCTGAAAATCATTGTTTGTTGCTTACGAAAATCATTATCAAAGTGCACATGTTAACAACTAAAGTTGCGCTGCTTAAATCGCAGTTTTACAGATAGATTTAAATCATTATTTAGTTATGCTAAAATTATAGTTTAAAAAAACTTAAGGTTGAAAATTTGATGTATTGAAATATGTTATAAGTAAAATTATACAATGTTAACAGTGCGGGTGCTATAACTTATGCATCGCTCTCTAGTACAGTATTATTTCTGAATAACCAAAATTTTGCCTTTTGAATTAATTTTAAATAATTGTCTTTCTTAATAAATTTAATAGTAATTTAATAAAAGTAATATTTTTGACTTGATGTAGACAACTTTTTATTAAAGAAATTGTAATGAAGCAATTACTTATTTTTAAGTAACTTTAATTAAAAATGTAACTATAAAACAAATTTTCCAAATTATTTTCCTACAGTCGTTACCCTCGCCTATAAAGATTTATGCACAGGTCGTTGAACAATTAAAAGAACAACGTAAAGCATTAGATAAAAATAAATACACTTATTAATTTCGTATTTATTTATAAGAAAGGTTTCCGAACAAAAGTTTTTAATTTACATTCATCATTAATTATCCTTCATTTTCAAATTTTGGGACCGTGAAAAATTTTTCTCTTGCAGAGGTTTTTTAAATCCCCGATTCTAACTTCTCTGGAACAGCACATTAAAACGCTTTATAGAAATAAATGAGACTTGTTATTGAGCAGGAGCATCAGAAGGAAATCGGGGCTCGACTAAAATGCATTCCTTTTGAAGAAGTCTTGTACCGTTTCGAAGAAAGATATCGCAGTTTAACAAGCAACACCATCTATCTCAATCTTTTGAAATTTCGAAAAGGAAGAAAATACTCAAATTTTCGCAACCAATAAAATTTCCGAATTTTTTTTCACATCTGGTAGGAAACATGTGCTCTTGTATTTATGTCATATGTTTAAAACAATTCAAAAAGATCCGCTATTGGATGCGAAAAATTGAGTTTTTTCTTCCAATTGAAATTTTAAAAAATTGATGTGGTGTTGCTTGTTAAGCGACGATATACTATTTCCCCCTACATTTCCCTGAAGACTGAAAAGAAAAGCTGCGTTACATTAATGATTTTGCACAAAATATTGAAAGATTGAAGTCCATCTACAGATTAATGATTAAATTTATAAACTGAAAAAGTTGGGGTGGGGGAGCGGCAATTCCTCGAAACCAATAGCCGATCTACCCCATTCAGACTGCCCTTTTGATTTTTTGCTGAAATTTTCAGACAGACGAACATTGCTGTTAAGAAAATGCTGAATGCATTAATTTTTTATCGGTTGAGCGTGAATTTTTAAAAAATAATATTGAATTGTGATATTCTTTTAATTTGAGTATTTAAATTAAACAATTTGGTATTAATAAAGTATCTTCCAGAAAAAAATATTTGAATTTCATAATAATCATATATAAGCAAGAGAAAAGTGCCAAATTATATAAGAAGATTCATTTGAATTATACGGCGAATTCGTCAGGTTTTAACTATATTTAATGTTTCACAGTGTCTAAAGTTACTCTTCGTTAATAGTGGTTATTCAGTGCCAGAGGCTTTGAAAATATCACTGACACTTCACTTCTTAATAAGCAAACATCATCCGTATGAGAACTCCATAATTTTTAGTAATATTAAAATAACAATATACATAAAAATAATAATATAAATCCGATCTCGAAAAGAGGAGCTTAAAAAACTTAAGTTGCCCTATGAACTTACAGAAAACAATTGGTAGATTATAAGAGAAAAAGGCCCATTAAATCTTACATATGCCTTTAGTTACACTTGTTATTTAGTTTGTCTTTACTAAGTTTCAAGTCTTCTTCACGATCTCAAAAATATCCTATAATATTCATTCCAAAGAAATAAGCATTTACCTAACGAAAATTTTATCATTTCATCGATTTTATTTGGATCTTTCTGAAGAACTCTCGATGACATAAACATTATATTTAGGACAAAAAATGAACACTGGGGCATTATTGTGAAATGAAGAGCGATTGAGTTGAAATTTTAGGCGCTTGACGTGTCTTATATTGTCAAGTGTAATACAAGCTAAGAAATAAAGAGGAATTGAGTAATTTTGAGAAAAATGAACAATTGAACAAATACATGTGGTAATATAAGTTTTTCCAATAAAATTTTACTTTTTTAAAATGCTTCGATTTAAAAAAAAAAGATGGACGATAGAAATTTAGACAGTATCCGAGTTTTCTATCCATTTATTTTACGCATTAAACATTTTTATTCAATTTAACTTGTTTCATATTTGTGAGGATAGAATTTTGTAATCGATTTTCTTTCACTTCATGATGAGTTGGGATTTTTAAATTTTGTACACTTGTGTGACAATGCACTATTTTTGTACTTTCATAACCTAATTATCAATTAATAATTAATTAAACTAAATATTGATTCCTTACCAGTAGCACCACATGTTAGAGAGTTTGAGAAACAATTAAGAAATGATGAGAAAGAAGTAAATAAAACAAATTCTGATGTTTAGTACGGTACTAATTCATTAAAAACTGTTCTTAATTAAATTTATTCCCTTCTATTTTTACATTTGGAAAGAAAATATATCGTTTTCTAAATTCTCTATAGTTTTTAGTTTGTCGTTTTGGCCAGTGGAAAGTATTTCTTAATTTGCTTTTAACCCTTGCAGTCCTATGTCGAGGCTGACTGGACATCAGTTTTTTACCTGTAAGTCCTACTTTGAGTTGGACTCGACATTTTTGACTAAAGTTCATATTTCTACACCTTAAATTACCTTAAAATGTAATTTTTAATTAACTCGCTGTAAATGGCTTGGAAGGAGCATACAGAACAACAGCAACCTCGGCACTCCAGGTCATTCTTGGAATTCCACCTCTCCAGCTCCAGCAGGAGACCAGAGTCGCAGCCATTCGAAGACGCAACATCTCCCTTCCGGACACTTTGACAACTCTCGTTCCTGGAGGGGTTGAAAAAGGGGAAACGGACTGGGTTGCACATCCCGCTGAATGTCCGCCAGAAGAACAGATTTCTTTGGCAGATGGCGGGGGTATAACATCGGGAACCCGCATCTACACGGATGGCTCAAAGACCGAAAAAGGTGTAGGGGCAGCATTTTGCGTTTGGTCAGGACAAAATATAGTGTACAGATGGTTGGCAAAAGACTACAATACAGTTTTCTAGGCGGAACTTCTGGCCTTGAAACACGCAACAGACCATGCAACCAGCCTCCCTCACCAGCCAATAACCATTCTAGTGGACAATCAAGCGAGTGCCCAGCTAACCCAAGAAGTATAAACACAACAGCTAGAGAGATCTGTAAGAGCCTCATCACGAATAAGCATATTCACATTTCTTGGATCAAAGTTCACGTCGGTTACGACGGAAACGAGGAAGCGGACAGATTAGCAAAAGAAGCTGTGGAGACTAATAGACCCACTATCTGTTAAGGCACCTATTTACTTTCTGAAATCAGTCTTCAAGCAATAAAATGGAGGACTGGCAGTCAGACTGGAAAGATGAAGATACGGGGAAGTCCACATTTAACATCCAACCAAGAGTCTCGACTCAACCATGCTACTGGAAAAGGGAAGAAATCCTGTTTTTTACAGGACACGACCCATTTCCCTCGTACTTAAAAAGGTTTAAGCTTGCCACGACAGCAAATTGCCCATGTGGAAACACAAATGGCACTCCTTTGCATTATGCGACAGAGTGCATTCTGACTGCATCCTTCCACATGACTAAACCGGCACAGCAACATGAGCTAATCTGGTACCGCAACGTCGCTTCCAACAAAGGCTCCCGACTTAAAATCAAACGATTGCTTTACCATCTTAATGATTTTCAAGAGCTTTTTCGAATAATTCCATGATCATCTCTCACTTCCAGCCTCTTCCATTACCTGCAGGCCGACATGGGGAATTTTTTGCGCCCTCTTCGCCGAAGTGACAGCGCACCTGAACTATTCTCCGCTTCCACACAGAAAAACTTCCATTTCATTTAGAAAAGAACAATCAACAGAGCAGACACACATGTACTTTAACACTCACATTTTAATTTGTTTTTGTGGACTTCTTTATTTGATTAGTTTTTTTTGCTCTCTTGTTTGTTGATATTGTATACTATTTTCTCATATTTCTTTCCTGTTTACAGTTTTTGTTTGTATATGGTTTTTTTATGATATTCCCCTTTTTTTCTGTATATTAACCCAGATTTTTAGATTTGTATTTTTGTAAATTTTCCATCTCTCTGCCTTCGCCTTTTTTTTCTATACAGTTTAGGAGCGTCTTCCGATGTCTCTTCCACTTCATGTCCGCTACACTGTTTAAATAACCAAAAGGTTATAGTCGCAGGGGCATGAAGTGGTGTTCTGTTCTGTAAATGGCTTGGACTTGCTAGAAGGCTTTTGAAAAACCTTTGGACTGTAAAGGGTTAATAAATTAGCTTAGTACTCTGTGCTGCCAGGTCTTTATTTTTAATCAAAACTTTGTTTCTTTTCCTGTCTCTCCCAATCTTAATATAAATAAAAGTCATTGTGGGTATGTATGTTCCACACCTCCTCCTAAACCACGGCATCAATTTCAACCAAACTTTGTATACTTATTTTTTTAAGACAAGGGGAAGATACCAGTCAGTTTTTTAAAGCGCAAAAGTTAATTAAACAGTCAGTTAATTAGAAATTAAAAGAAAGTTTTTCCGCTGTAAGTTCGGAGAAAATTATCCCCCAAATTTATTTTTATTCCATCCTAAAGTTCAAAATTTTACCTTTACAATGATACCAATTTTATATCTGTAACATTTTTCCTTGAAATAGTACTAATTTTTCAAAATTTAATAAATAGTCGATTACACTCAGACGATTTTGAAATAAAGCAAATTTAATCATACTTCGTTGCCAGGCAACGGTGTAATTACTTTATCATCATTTTCTGATGTTTCTTTATTTTTTTCAAATATTGTTTGGCAATGTTTTCATTGATTTTAAAAGAATTCTAAAGCTTATTTAATTAGATTAAAAAATCTCTGCTGTTAATATCGCCTGTCATCTTTACCTTTGTTTTCTAAGAAATAATAAATAAGTAATATTTTAATTGAAAATATATAGCTTTGAGTATTACGAGATTCGAAGTTGTGTTTTAACGATGCCTAAAAAAACAGTCAATTGCTCAAATTCCAACTAAGACAAATATAGTAAAGCTTTTGTAAGCAATGAAACAAATGTTTGACAACAAAGCACGCTCAGAAATGTCGTTTACAGGCAAGCATTGTATTAATGTAAGTCACTGTAGCCTTAATCTCTGTAGTTGGAGGCTGTGCCTTTGAATGTTTATTGTTCATATTTTTATGCAGATAACGCACATGAGGTTTTCAAAACAAGTTAAAGGTCACTGTCACCTTTTCAAAGTCCAAAGGTTAATTAAACATTTAGCAAGATTTTGGCGTTTTTCCGCGATATCTTCAGAAAATGTTATCTAACAAAAACTAATTTTAGACCATATTTTTTAAAAATTATCTTTTTAGTGACACTAATATCATTTCTATGCAATTTTCCTCTCATTTTGATAAATTTTTCAAAATTAATTTTATACACAATTTGTAACATTTTTTTTACTGTTTATGAACAAAAATCCACATACGAAGAACTGTTGCCAAAAACCTTAACAAAATTCTTTAAAACACTAAAAGTAAATTGACTGCTTTTAAACTTTTCAATTTATACCAGGAACAACTTTTGATTTGTCTTCATGTTTTTTATTAATCAAAAAGTAACTAATTGTCCCCAAAAGTCCATTAAAACCTTTCTTATACTTCAGTATTTGTGAAAAAAATTTGAAGTACTTGTTTAACAAATATTTAATTGATGTTCTCATCTTAATTTAAAAATGTTTCACACTATAAAAGGATTTTGTGTATTATAATACTTATACAAAAATATTTTAATCCTGAACAACGTCGGGTATATCAGCTAGTGTTATATAAAAACGTAATATTAATATTATCTCGCTGATGGAATATTCGTCAAATTCTAATAAAATAATGCACTTATTAAAATCATAATTTTATTTCATCTGAGTATGCAGCAAACTGCAGCCATTCTTAACTGACATTCCTTCCTGCCTTACCATCTTAAGGCCTTCGTTAGAAAAA
>BGPR01010506.1:38633-52252 GCA_013235015.1 Araneus ventricosus
CTGACATTCCTTCCTGCCTTACCATCTTAAGGCCTTCGTTAGAAAAATTCCATTTCAATCTTGCCTTTTAACCACCTTACCCACCGTAACCTTCTGCTTTAAGATGGTAATTTCACCTTTTTAAGGTCAACTCAATCTTAATAAACTGAAAAAAATATCCCAAAGAAAATTTTATTGTACATTTAATATCCAAATCATTAATAAAATATACCAGCTTTTGAAATAAAACCATAATCAAAGATATTACATTCGAATCAAATTACCAACAAATATTCGTCAAATCTAATACATTTCCCCTCATACGAATCGCAACTAGCAGTTCTTAGATATCGATTCTTTTCATATTGTATAAAAACAAACATTGTGGGCTTCTTTGTATTATGGACATCTGACCGGCAACCATTTAGCCGTAAGCTTGATCAGCTATTTCTCTCTGGCAATTGTTCGCAGCGAATGGAAGCCATTTTCCATCAAAATACAACTGCGGATCGCGATAACATAATCTGCCGGTTGGCCAACGAAGGAAAAGAAATGGCGTGTTAAATGTAATAGCTGACTTGCCATAACTAGGATAGGAAAATAATGAGCAATTCTAACCGTTCTTCGTTCTATCATTGCCCCCTTCCTAATATCTGTATAACGGAAATTCTGTCAATTGCACGTACATTTGTCCTAAATAGTTGCTGAAGATTTCTGGGAGATAATTGGAATGTGGTAATTCCAAGAATTTTCTTTTGAGCTTTTGTAAATAGTATTAGGTTGTACAAATCCCGAATATAGCTTAGATTCATTCTGAGTGAAATACTGGAAGTTTATATTTACTATGAAAGAAGATTCATAACAATGATATTAAATACGACGAGTTGGATGTAATCTAATTGTAACATTAATAAAAATGGTGTTTCCGCTTATTTTAGTACTGTAATAATTAAGAATCTTGAGTATCAGCTTAACAACATATTTCTTCTCTCTGTCTATATATAATATAATCTGTTACGAATTTGTTTTCTACAACACCCTCAAAGAAAGAAAATAATGAAAAGTAATGCTATTGGTTTCCGAGTTATAATGACGCAATGAATGCTTTTAGAAGTTGTAGAAATATATGCAACCTGTTTTTACATTGAATATTATATGATGCTTTTCTTAAGAAAGATTTTGAAATTACGTCTTTTCTTTTACATCTTGCATATCAGTGATGCTCACTATCATATTTGGCCTGTTACTATTTATTAAACAATATTAAAAATGTTATTGAATGTTGAAAAAGAATTTTTAACCAATATTTCGGTTATATAAGTATGAAATGGAAACTTTAATTTCCTAATTTTAATGTTTTAAAATAGTTCTAAAAACAAAAGACGTAAGATCTCTAAGGAAAAATGAAGAGTAAAAGTGGTAAACGATGTAAGTTCCAACAAAATTCAAACGCCATTTTTCACGTTAAAATGTTAATTAAGCAATCCATTATACTGTGGTAAACGTGAAAAGTTCCTGGTTCCACTTTAAGAAGTTCAAAAAGACCGTGTAAAGAGGTCGTTAGTCTGACTCCCTACGGTTTGATCCAAGAGGTGTTTTTTTTTTTCGATTTCCCAACATTTTTACTTTTCCCAATGCTTGCCAAATTTAGTTCTTAAATATAAAACTTTTAAGGCTTTTTTAGGCTTATTCGTAATCATAAAATTATTTTCAACCATTCAGGTAAACAAAAAAAATATTCATAGTAAATTACGCTGACAAAGGACAAAACATAGAGACATTAAGATTATTTCTATCAGATAACACCTCATCTCATTTACTCCCAACATTAACCATCATGTGATTGATTGGCCCTACTTTGTCAGGCCGATCATTTTACGCATGATGCGAACAATTACCACGGAGAAAAAAATCATAATCAATATTCGAGGTCCAGCGAAGCACAAAAAAAATAACCGAAGTGCTCTCGCTATTTTCTTGTAAAAAAAGTGATTGATCGAATTCTTTGTTTTATTAAGTATTCCATCCTACTTTAAAAAGGATCATTTTTCGCAAAAGAAACGGGAAAATAAGACTTTTCAGACGCTAAGTTCTCTGGTTTGACAAAGCTGTTCAGAGCACTTTGTGCCTTAAGTAATATAGGAGCGGTCATTTTAATTAGATCTGGTATGTATATCAAGAAAAATCTGTCTAAAAAGAGCTCTGTTTTCTTAAAAATAGATACATTTCGAAGATATATAATATTTTTTGTGGAAAGAGTACTGTAAACATGTGAAACAACTGTAGGGAAAAGGATAGTTTGGGAACTTTAGGAAACTTAAGTATTTTGTGAAAATAATCTGCTCGTTTAACAATAAAAATCGGAGAAATGGAAAATAAATTTATCTTGTGGTTTTTTTGAATATGTTATTGATTGTGGTTGGCATTAAATTAGTTCTGTGATAAGATGAAGTAAACGGTTTCGTTTTCCTTAGAGAAAATGTCAACTTCTTGCCAAATTTAGCAACTGAACAAATGTTGAAAAGATATAAATGTTAGTATTCAATCGATTAAACCAGTTTTACAGAGGTTCAAAACTAGGAGCATCTTTCTGGTCGATTTACAAATACGAAGACGGATACAAGAAAAGGTTACAAGGGTAATAAAATATTATTTATTGACATTAAACAGAAAATATAAAAGGGAATTAAGAGGCATACTTGTCGATCACTTTTCCACATAATCACCAAATCTATTTAGGCATTCACCTGAACGCAGGATCAACTTGTTTAATCCGGCTTGGTAGAAATCACGTCCTTGCCCATCGAGCCAGTTCTCGGCACCTGTTTTCACAACTCTGTCTGAAGAGACCTTATTCCAAATAAATGTTCTTTCAATTTCGGAAAAAGGAAATATTCAATGGGCCAACTTGAAGCCATCCTACGCAAACGCCCTGGCATGTTGAACGATGGTGTCATCCTCCTGCATGACAATACCCATACTGCTAGCAAAACTCAAGAATTGCTGCGAAAGTTCAAGTGGTAAGTCTGGAGCCACTCCCCTACAGCCAGATTCGGCACCCAGTCTGGGTTCTCTTCAAACGGTGATTGAAAACAGCTGTCGAGAACTGGCTCAATGGGAAGGGTTTTGATTTCTACCAAGCCGGGTTAAACAAGTTGGTCCTGTGTTCAGATAAATGCCTAAATAGATTTGGTTATTATGTGGAAAAGTGATAGGCAAGTATATGTCTCTTAATTCCTTTTTGTATTTTCTGTCTAATGTTAATAACCTTTTAATTACCTTTGTGAACTTTTTTGGGATTCATCCTTAAAATAAAACATCCGCTAAGAAGGTGCTAAAAATGTTTATTCTGGAAATTCTTTCTTCACGGAAACCAATACTGAAGAAATGGGGAAAATACGATACGCATTAGGAGAATTTGAAGACATCTTTGAAAATGCTCTTCCGGCAAGAAACTTGACTAGGCTTCAAGGAAATGTAACGCATTAGGCTATTGAAACAACTTGGGCTAAAGCAGTCATGCTCTGTTCAAGAAGATCCATGACCAAAGTTTTCGAATTTGTTCCTTCCAATTTGACTTGAACGACATTTTTTTTTTTTTTTGCTTTTATAGTATTAAATAGTATAAAAATGCATTTTTTCCTAAAAAGACGATAACGTATTTTTTTTTTTAGTTTTTAGAAAATGTTCTGTAATCGATAATTGAACAGAAAAAAATGGAAAAAGTTTAAAGCGATTTCGAGTTTTAGCAGAGGAAAAGCTCTTTTTTTCTTCGAAACTTCAATGCATTACAATATTTCTTTCTTTTCAAAATAGAAACACAAGCTAGTCTAATGAAAAGACTGTAAACAAAGAATTCATGTTTACAGATCTCTCGAAATTTTAGATAAAGATTATTGAAGAGAATGTCATGAACGCATGTTAAGAGAAGAAACTATTGGAATAAGCTATTGGATTCGCTTTTATTCTTTCATAAAATATCTGCATTCATTTTAAAGCATAATATGCTTTTTACGAATAGGTTGAAGCCTACCAGTTGTGAAAATTACTTACAAAACTAATTGTCGCTTTCTGTAGTTCTCTCATGTCATCGCGTTTAAAGCAGTCCTCCCTGGGTGATCTGACAAAGGGAAGTTACGAATTGGTAAATTCAGTTTGGAATGAGAATTGGTATATCAATAATATACTTTTAGGATGTTAACTCATTAATGTATGAAAGCGCAATAGCCAGCCAATTCCGAGAAAAAATCTTCACACTTTCGGTATATTCTATATACCAATAAATTGTCGATGTTGATCAGTGGCGAAACAGCATGGGTCGTGGCGTACCTGCCTGCCGACCCGGAAGTCAGGGTTCGGTCCTGCATGAATTTGTTTTTTCGAAACAAATTTTGAAATTAATATTTCCAAATTAAATTAACAATTTACAAATGTTTATAATTAAAATATAACTTTTTATGCATAAATTAACTGTTCAATCATGATACTTGACTCATAGTTACAATTCAATTTTAAAACCATTATATAATTATGAATACAACGTTACGTTGGTAAATAATAGCAATAATTACTCTCGTCACCAAAAAATAAAATCTTTCAACTTTTTCTTATACTCGCAAATTTAAGAAATTATTTCTACATCTTTTAATTTTTAATTACATACAAGAACCAGACTGAAAATTATCAAGAAAACATTAGAAACCAAATAATAGTTTGACATCTTTCGCGCATAATTGATAATTTTTTTCCCAAAGCACTGCCTGCACTGGTGCATTCGAAATGTCTGATTTTAAGAAGCTGAATTTAATCTAAATATTTTTCTCGGCTCTCATATTTTTCGAAAAGATTAAAATGGGAAGACTGATTGAACAAATACCTAAATAAATTATTTCAGAAAATTAAACTCAATTTTATTGAATTACGATTTCTGAAAATCAGTTATGATTTAATATATATTTAATTTTCTATGAAATCTGTTTATGAAAATTAAATATATATTATATGATTAACAATAAAATCAATTAGAAATTTTGTATTGAAAACTTTTTTTCGTGAAAATGTCCAAAAAAAAATAAGATGTAGAATTTCTGTATATCCTCAAGTTGATAAATCCAAGATCACTTTCTACAGAATAAATAGTAATAAATTTCGAAAGAATTGCGTAGAATAATTTATTTTCTTTAAAACGAAAATTTATAAAACACTGATATATATTCGCGTTTTAAATATTAGGACTTAATATTTTATTTAATTTTTATTATAACGTTACTAAAATTTAATTAATTGTTAATAAATAAAATATAATTAAATTAATAAAAATATAACTTAATATATAATAAAATTAAAACATAATTAAATAAATAATATATAATTACATTTATTTAAGGCAACATTTGATTTAAAATAATGAAAGTAAATAGAAATTTTTTAATATAAATTAATTCAACTATTTATATCCAGTTAATAAATTAACTCAAAAATCATAACAGTGAGTTTAATCTACGCAAGAAACGATCTTTGTTTGAATATTTTTACAAAACCTCTTTTAAGGCAACTCTAGACTTTCCAGAAATTTCTTCTAAGGGTTGGAAAATATGGGGAGGCGGATTTTTATTATTCAGAAAGTAAAACTGACAGTAACTTTTTGCCGAAAGCTAAAAAAATTCCTTTGCTTAACTTAGAAAAAATATTCTTTAACCTTCCGCCAAACCGTTGACCTTTACCTCGGGCTGTGTTCAAGATGCACTGCTGTTTTCATCGCTTGCTTGGCGGGGAGCTAACTCTTGAATTTTGTAGTAGGGAAACTTTGCTCACTGTATTGGCATAAATAATATTGAAATTTCTTTGCGAAACATGCTAAATAAAAGTGTTGCTTATGCAAAAAATGCAATAGAAGTGTCTAGGTAGGGGTAGTTTTAGCGGTATAGCAATATTTGACAAATATGGAACTTTTTTAACTATCGTAACCTCAGATATTCTTGAAGATCATAGAGATTTTTAAAACTCTTACCGTTTATATTTTCGACAAACTTTAATACGTTTTTTTACTATCACTACCATGCGCATCACTTCAAGTATGAGTTGATCAAAAATTGCACCATTCTTTCGTTACATGGTGGCCTATCACTTAATTTTTTTTCGTGTGGTCTAGAAGAGCCCGTTCGTCACTTATATTTACTGTCAGTTAGCTTGAATTAAAGAAATTAGCCGGTATCCTTTGGATAGGATTAATAATGAGTGTTTGTATTATTCTACCATGATGATTCTTTCATTTGAAAATACAAATGAAGAGTATTTGGTCTATGCTTTCTTTAAATATGCTTTAACAATTCAAAAAGATACTTTGTATTTCAGCCAGTAAATTTCGAAAGACGTTATGTCCAATATAATTGATAAGAAAGGGATGAAATCGACAATATCATTGCGACTACAAAAATTGAGATGTTAGAATCAACAATGTAAAATTACGGCGACTTAAAATCATTGACGGAACAATATTTAAAAAATTATTCAGAAACAATAAAGAAAAAAAAGTTATGTTAAAATTAATAGCTTTTCAAAATTTTCAAACTATTTAGGTTTCTAGAAAGGCTTAGGCTTTTGTAAACTTTACTCTTACAGGAAATCCACTCCTTAACTACGATACTTTAAAAAAATTGAAATAGGGTAGACCGGTGCTAGTTGGGCCGTTTTTTCTTCTAAGAATTTTTAAAAAATTGCAATTCAACATTTTAATTTTTTTTAATGCAAACACTATCAGCGTACTTTCAGGAAGAATTCACCATAATAACATTTGAAAAAATTAACTTATTAATTTAAAAGCTGAAACTGATACCAAGTCGCGTGGCCCAACCTGCCCCGACTACGGGGTAAGTTGGGCCACATCGCGGGCTAAGTTGGGCCACATCGCGGGCTAAGTTGGGCCACATCACTTATTTAATATTCTGGTAAGGTAGAATTGAAGAAACATAAACAAAATCTTTTACTTTTCATTTACTGCGAACGATAACAAAAAATATCCTAAAGGAAAATCTCTTTCATGCACCATTCCTTCCATAAAATTATAAAATTATGTTAAGCAAAAACCCAAGAGATTGAAACTACAAAATTAATAAGTTTTATGTTGAAAACAGAATTAAATGACTTCATCGTCACAATTTTCATCATTACAGCTTCGCTTCTAAAACAGCAGCTTTCATTGCTTAAGAAGAAGCATTCCCTCTATCCGATTATCTAACATAATGGCGAACCATCTTAGCAGGTAGCCCTGCAAGAGAAACAAAATAGCATGTTGTGATTATCACAAAATTCTTCCATATTATTATATTAAAGGCAGATAAATAATATTATTATTATAATAATATAAATTATAATATTAATTTAACAAATAATATAAATAATATTAATTCAAAAAATAATATAAATAATAATAATAATTTAAATAACACAGTTAGGTTATAGGTACAAATCTGATGCATTTTTACTCAACAAGAACTGAGATACAATTTTTAAATTCATCGTAAAATAATAACAGCGCATTCTGTTTTGCACTTTTTTAATGGAGATGGAATCAGCTTAGATTTTCTTAACAATTATCTTGCATTTTAAATTTGGTGCATATCCCATAAATTCAGATATATTTATATGTCACAGATCATGAAAAACAGTGTAGCAGCGTCATTTGATTTTACAGCAACATTGAATCATTATAGTTATTCATAATGGACATGCCATATATTAATTCGGCGTAATCCCATCTCAAAATTAAAAGAATATTTTAAAATCTTTAAAAAATATTGCTAAAACTGAAGTTTAAATTCTATACGCATTTCAATTTAAAATATTTTAGCGTAATTTTTGTCTTTTAATAACAATGGCATATTTGGTATGATTTCAATTTGCAAATTTTGACCATCATCAGTACTTTCTTTCTTTGAATATAGAAGAAATTAAAAAAGAATAATTATACATGAAATTGAGACAAAGGTTACATAAATGAATTGATTTCGAGACTTCATTCATTACAATTAGGCTTTGGAGATGATACGTGGCACGTTCGCTCGCCATTTCCACAGGCTCAACATTGTACGGGGCAAGTTGGGCAGCCAGCCGAACGTGCCCCATGCGAAGTGGCCCAACTTACCCCATGTCGCCATTTTTGTTTCCGATGGATGTACGAATTTACTTTGAGAGTATTTAATTAAACAAACATGCCCTACAGTAACTACGAACAGTTATCTTTCAGAATATTGTTTGTAAAAATGGAAATTGTAATATAAAAACATAGAAAAAGAAGATTATTTATAAGGAAGCAAAGTTACTCACCTTGTCAAAAATTTGAAAATTCCAGCTAGTTCGTTAGTAGACGCTGCTATTCCAATGACCTTTACGGGAAAGAAGGGAGGGGGGATGATACATACTTGGCTGGAGTAACAGCGCTATCTATCGGAAAATATTTAAAATAATCCTACTGACCCAACGTGCCCCTATGCCCAACTAGCCCCGGTCTACCCTATGTAATGAAATGCTTTTGAACTTCATAAAACTCTCTCTCTCCGTTCGTTGAGACTTGAAAGGAACCATATTTACCTTTCATATTTCTGAAAGTAACAATTCTTGATGCATTCTTTTCGCCCCAAAAAACATTTTAAAGTAAAAAAGTTAGTTTGACAGTAAAAACTAAACTTCTTTTTATAGCAATTTTAATTAAATACTTCATACCGTTTCCGTTTGACAGATCCAGTGCAATTTGGAACGACAAACGATAATTCCTTTGAAGCCAATTAATTAATTTTGAAGCTTTCTTTTTTTTATTTAATTAGAAGCAAGCTTTTTTTAATGTTTATTAATTAGTTTTGAAGTATTTTCTTGCATTTGTTTCTTCAATCTGTTTCATTTGATTAATATGTAAAAGTCAAGCACCATCTTTTTCTTTTGTTTTTACTCAAAAAGTGTTTTATTATCAATTATTTAAGAGTTTTAATGGGAAGCATTTTAACAATGAACTGAGTAATCAAATAACTGGATGGCGCTTTGTTGGTTTGATGGCGCACTGAAAGTTTTGTTAAAAAAACTTTCAGTGCGCCATCCATTTATTCTCTTAGAAACACATTCATCAGATTAAAGTTGATTGTCATGTTTTCAGGCATATTTATTGAGAAATTTAAGCCTTTTTTAATTAAAGAAATATTATTATAAAATAAGGTTAAATAACAAAAACCTAAATAATTAACAAAATTACTTGATAGATTTTTAATTTAACACTATAAATATTAATACAATTAGAATTAAGATGCATTTTGGTAAGAGATTTTTTTTATCTAAAGCTGTACATTTGCAAAACTTGAATTTTACTTTTAATCTGAAAATAAATAAAATGATGGAACTTCATCGCGTGCATGTTGGAGGTACATTACTCATCAGGCCTTCAACATTTTATTCTATTTCATACTAGGCAATGTTAAAAATACTGATATGCATCTTTTATTTTTTAAAAACAAATGCATGTCACAAACTGCCTAATGCTGCTTTACAATTTCCTGTACCCACCAAAATTAAAACTGTGAAATCATATTCAAACGGCGAGTAATCTAATGATGCCTTCAAATTCACTATCTTCGTGTTATCTACAGTCCAAAGTTTTTTAGAAAATATTTAAATTTATAACCCTCAAAAACATATTGTAAGCAGATACTCTATTGCTAGCATTGCTTGATTATTTTGTTTAATTTGTTTCACTTTTTTATTTAACTTATTTCGTCTATTTTTATTAATTTTGATACTTAAATATTTAACATTTTTTATTACTTTCTTGCATAATTTTTGTTAAATGGTCGACAAAAGCTCTTAAATTTATCTCCCCATCTCCCCACCCCATGATACTGGTTTAAGCAGAATATGGCATGGTAACAAATAAATTTCAAGAATGTATTCACTGAAATAGTTTTTTTCGGAAAATATGGAATAACGTTCCTTCATATATAACTTTATAATCGCTTTACTTATATATTTATTAAATCAAAAATACTTTTAAGCCTAATACGAAACGAAAGAAAAAGGTATTTTAAATATACGGGTAGTTTTCAGTGAGGCACTTGATTAACAGAAATTATTTATCTTGGAAAAAACTGATTTGTGTGTGAGCTAGGTTCGGATTTCAGTTTTGTCGAAAATATACAACGAAGCATTGAAATTAAGTTTAGAGAAATAACGGTAAGTGCTTTATTGCGAATATAATGTTAATATATTTTGCATTTTTAAACCGTTTAGAAGTTCTTCGAGGGGAAAAATAATTAATTGAGGGAAAACCACGCAGAGATAGGAATTCTCAATCTTATTTAGAACATTTGCATGGAAATGAATTTCCGATGCATAAAATTTTATAAATATTTCGCTGTCAGATTTGGAGATATTCGAATCTTGATATATCCTATTATTAAATAAATGATTATATTAAAAAAACTGTGGTTATTATATTGAATGGCTATAATTTAAACTAGGTTTGAATAAATAATTTATATGCATATTCATTATAGGTATTTGCATTTTATATAAGTATACTCATTTAGTGTCAAGGATTCTTTAACAAATACAAGCATTTTCTTCAAATAAAACTATTTCAAATTGGCAAAAACGTTTCCTTTTTTCTTTTATTTTTAGAACGACTCGCAACGGGAGGTGGTCACTTATTGATCTCTGTATCCTCCTCCAATTACACAACTCAGCACCATCACGCAAACTTCCATTTTTTTCCAAATACATGCTTCGGAGATATGAAAAATTAATTTTATTTACATCTCATGTATTTCAGCAATGAAAAGCTTGTTTACTAACCACGTTAAGATTCAACTTTTCGAGTATCAATGCATATGAAATAAAATTTAATTGTCATCTGCAGAACAATCCAATCAAAGAATAAATTACTTTAACGTGGTAAAATTCTAAACTAACTGTTAATAATCAAATTAATAATTGGGGGACCAAAATGTTAAAAATTCAAATATGTTGGGAAGAGGTAGCTAGGATATTTATAAAAAAAACTTTGAAGCAAGGTAGATACCCAGAAATAAAATTTAAATTATAATATATATTGAACAATTAATTAATTCTGGGTACAAAATTAAATAACACAATAATAAGCAATTCTTGCAATACTGATACAATCACCTACCTTTGCTGACCTGAAAACCCTAGCTACATAATCAAAAGTCAATTTGCATATAGTGGTAGTACAATACACATTGTGATAAATAAATAGAAGAATTAAAACAGAATCAAATTAGGATTTTAAAATTTTTTGTTTATTTAATAATTGTAAAGGTTTAGATTAAACTGCCATGATTTTATAAATGAAATGTTTTAATAAAGATGCACACAAATGACTAAAGAACAATTCACATAAATCACAAAATGAAATAGCTGCAGCTTTTCTTTAAAGGAAACAAAAGACAATAGCGCTACCATCAATAAAACTAAATTTTTTTTATAAAAAGAAATTTTTAGCTCCATAAATTTTTAGAGCTGGAATAAAAAAATAGATGAAGTCGAATTTCTCCGTCAGACCAGAAGTTGCAACGTGAAATCATCTCATTTGAAGTATACATAATAGGCCTTATGTTGCCCAATAATACTGAAGATTAGGACGCACTGATATTTAGCCAGTTCGCAGGCTTTCATGCTTCTCAGGTAATTATTTTGCACAATAACATTATTGGTGATGATCCATGTCGTGAAGAAACATTGAAGAAAAACGTTGAAGGCTTACACGCCTGCAGTCGTTTTCTTGAATCACATATATTTTCTGACGTCCCACACCGCACAAGAATTTAGTTGCGAATTTTCTCGCCAGAATTTTTTAATGCTGATCTTTCAAAGAACACGACTTGTAGGAAATTTTCTTTTTAACTAAACATGACGTTGCAAATTACCACCACACCATTCCATCTCGGAATACAAAAGGAGCCAAAAAGTCCCTCAAAGGCCTAAAAGGCCCTGAGGCCCGCAGCCTCTACAACACCAACCGCACTCTCAGCCCATCACACACACAAATTCAAATCGTAACGGAAAACGCTTCCAAAACCAAACCTCATAACACCAAATTCATCCGCGAACTAAGATGGCGAGGAAATAGTCCCGTTGCAAAATTTGAATTTAAAAATTAATAAAGTTGAAACCTTAATGGAAACAACAACAAAAGTTAAGACAAATAATAATTAAATTGAAAACAAAGTAAATAATTAAGTAAAATTTAGAAATTAAATGAAACGGCTAAAATTAACGTTTGAATTTCAAAATTATCCAAAGTTGCCACAAGAGAAGAAAGAAACTTTAGTGGCGAAGAATTAAATTAATTAAAAATACTGACAAAACCGAAAAATGATGTTGATGCAATATTTGCAATCTAACACTAACTCTAGCACTTAATCACCAAGTCGCAGCAAAGATGGTCACCTTGTGATTTGATCCTCGACTGAAACACAATATATACAGGAAGGCTTTCAAAAAACATGAAGTGATTGGAGCTCGACTGTAAAATATCTGTTTAACCAAACATAACAAAGTTTGGTCTGCTTAATATTTCTATCACGATATTTCTATTTGTGCAAAAGTTTCAGCAAAAGTTTCAATTTTTGGGACCAACTGCAATATGGAGCTGTGAGTGCAGGTCACCTAGTCGGAAGAGTTACGGAAGTCCCAATTTTCACTATAAATTTTATTTTGGCATCGTTGATACATGTGGTTCGATGAGTTAACACCTTGAAGTCTTTAAAAAAATGTTGCATGCTATACAGAACAGAACACCACTTCATGCCCCTGCGATTTTTGATTTTCTGATGAGAAATAAAGTATTCTATGGAAAGATTTCCATGAATGGAAACAAATGGTAATCTGTAGGAACAGCATCTGGCAAATACAGTGGGATAAGCAGCAAATCCCAGTGAAAAGAAAATAATTCTCAATTGGTCTTGGAAAAATGTGAGGGCGAATGATATTGCTGATTTCGGCATAATCTAGATGGGGTTTTTTTTGTCTCGGTATTTAATTCAAAACGAATTCCAGTCTGCGTTTCGCAAGGATTTTTACAGTAAGCTTTAAGTTTTTTTGTCTTGAAATTTTTGCTATTTTCCCATGTTTGTCTTCAAAACATTTAATAATTTTTAAATAATCGAAACAATTCTTTGCATGGTCCACAAATTTTATGGAGCATGCCGATCGTAAATTAGTAAAAGTACACAAATCATTTCTGGAGGAATTTTCTTTGCAGTAACATAATGAAATAAAACTTCCCGCAAATAAACATTTTCAAGACAAATATGCTTAAACAATGAAGGCTTACATTGTGCTTAAAATATCTGCACTATGAAAAATAAATTTATATTATTGTTCCGGAAAATGTTTTCTGAATATTAATGTAGTATTCTTAAATAAACTATAAATAAATTAAAAATATATTTACATTATTCAAATATTGTTACTAACCGTTCGAGGGATTCCAAATTATGCAGATAAAGTCAGAGCTATCAACTGCAGCTAAAACTCATTCAAAAACTGAATAAAGACTCTTCACCATTCTTTATTTAACTTCATTATCTCACGAGAATAAAGCATTTGTATTCACGAAGTTGGATAAATATTGCCAT
>BGPR01010507.1:8704-48475 GCA_013235015.1 Araneus ventricosus
ATTTTCAAAAATATATTTTTTGAAAGATTATAATTCCGTTTGACCCTCTTAATACCTCACCAACATAAATTGCATATTAGAACACATTTCCTAAACGCTTTGAATGCCTCTTTTATATATATATATATAGATAGATCTCATTACTCCCTATCCGTTTTCCAAAACAAAACTATCAAAACTATTCCAAACTCGCACCACTCTTTAAATTGCAATCTTACAACTATATTTATATACATTTTAATGTAAAAGGACTCTGGGCTGACCGGTGGCAGCATGGTTCTTTCTAAGTGTGTAGACCGCTCCCATAGAGCGGCAACTTGAAATGTCCGTTTTAATAACGGCAGTATTTAATCCTCGTGAAAAGGTACCTTATCATGAGATAAGTTACTAAGAAAGAACAAACAAAACCCCCTTTCTCACGAGTAAGTAACTGCATTACTTCCATCTACTCTTAAGCCTTTTACTTGCCATTCGCCATGCATCTTTCTCCTCTTGGTGCCCTTGACCAGTCGCCAAGACGGGACGTTTGAATGGCGAATCAACACTGTCTTGAGCAGCAGTTCCCTTATGATTCCATGCCCGTTCCACGATTCCATGACCTCTGAACAATGGTTATCCGCAATCGTGAACGGTGCACCTAAACGAGATCAGGTAGTGTTGAGCTGTAAGTGAAATACTTAAGTATCATGCCTGCTACTGGTCGGCCTTTTTGTTATATATAACTCTACTGGTATTAGTAACACATGAAACGAACATCGACAATTTGTTGCTTGCATGAAAAGAGCAGAATCTATCTCTACCGGATACCAACTGTAATTTCCGGCAACATCACAGAAGAAATATTCGTACAGTAGAGTCCCGGTTATTCCGGATAGGATACTTTTTATAAAAGCAACCAATAAATTTTGAATTTTAATTAATTACTAAGATGTTTCTTTTTGTTAATCCTACATCAGTTCGTAGGTTAAAAACTTAGGTCTATGTATACAGTAGAATTAAAACTAAAATTAAGCTGTAGGAAAAGTTGTGTGTATTTATGAAAAAAACATCGACTTTTTTATAGTTTTACCCATCAAAAACTTGTATTACGTGCATTATAAGGCAAATTCCGTTTAAACCGTGTTGGTGATCCGGACAGGGACCGGTTCCATCTAGTCCGGATTAGTTGGACTCCACTGTATTTAAATAATTTTAGCCAACGCACCAAGACGGGACATTTGAATGGAATGCGGATCTGCACTTTGGCAATCGTGGCCAGTTACACATTTATCCTTGTTCAATGACTCCTGTATTATATTGAAGTTTCTTGAATGCATAATATAATTATTTGATTTGATTTGAATTATTTATTGCTTAATCTTTTGCTTAAATATATCAGCGTGATGGAAATATTTCTTAAGACTCAAAGAATACAATACACAGATAATGAAGGCATCAATCCTTCCCTTTAATTTTCACGGTTCATTCTTGAAAGAACTCGTTATTGTTAAACGGGAACCTGAAAACTATTTTCGGATGACAATCGTTTCCTTCCTTTGCATCATAACATCCAAAGCCGAACAATAACGGGTTTTTATTTCTCAGAAAGTTTTTGCGAAATTTAAACACAGTGTCTTAGCATAAGTATAATAATACGAGGGTTGTAAATAAAATAATGGGAACGTAGTCGAGAAAGTCGCAGAAGATCGGGAGTGCGCAATCAGGATATGGGAGCCGTGAGGTGGCGCTGTTGTCGATGTGTAGATTGCATAAAACAGTCTATCTAATTAGAATGGTAGTTGCTGTGTGGCTTTGAAGTGGAGAGTGTCATTGTTACCGCTCTAAGGCATGTTTACAAAAGGTGATCAGCGGTAGTGGATTAAAATCGAGATTGCCCGTGGCAAAGATGCATCTGAATGTTTTCACGGATTACTTTAGGCCTGTGGCGATAATTCGTTACCGCATAGGATGGTTGCACGATAGGTTAAAGCGTTTCGACCGGGTCGAAATGAAACAGCGGATTTGCACCGCACATGTCAGCCGTCCATTCTTCAATATCAGATTGACATCGTGAGTGATCTCCTATCCATGGACTGTCCAGTAATTATCCGTAGAAGTTGCCTCAGTCATCAAACAGTGTGGCACATATTGAAGAAATGTCTTAACATGAGGAAAATTTCGTCCCTTTCGTCACATCAACTCTCTCCGTATTCATCTCCTCGAAACCCTCTTCATTACCTGAACCTAGTATGGACGGCATTCTAAAGCTGGAGATCCACGAGAGCTTCATTCCACGCAAATGGAGCGGTGGCACTCCACACGATTCCATTTTTCAGCCGATCCACTTTGGTAGGTCATTCACGGAGCCTCCGCGCGAACCACAAGCCCACCACCTACGGGCACTCCAATCTCCTACTTTTGTCTTCTTCGATTGTTCTATTCAAAATGCGAACCCCTGCCTGCTCGGATTTCCTCTAGAGCGAGAAAGCGTATATACACTAGTCGTATGTCAGTATTTATTGCCAGCGCTATTAACAGCGCTAGAAACGTTTCAAAAGCATACTTACAAAAAAGAGAAAATTAAATTAGATGGAACTAAACAGGCATATGCAAATCTCAACATGGGACTATGATCTCGTATCTTTTTTTTTCCCCTATTTTTTCGAGTGCGAATTATTTAAGCAAGTCTCTTATTTTATCAGTATTCACAGAATTACAATTAAACGACATTTGCAATTATCGGTATTTTTGTAGAAATTATGAATGGAGCTCCGTTTGGATCGTTGAAAAAAAGCTGAACATTATGTGAAACGGAATCATTTAAATGGTCTTTAAGAGGAATCAAAAAATAAAATTCATTACCCATATGTCATTTTTAGCGACATCAAGAAACATTCATGCCAAATTCAAAGAAAATCAAACAACATATTTGCTCAGCCAACAAATTTACAGACAAAAAGACAAAATGTCGAATGGTAGAGTTAAAATAGGACCTCGCTTCACTGGGTCAAAAACTTTTTATTAAATAATTATTAAATCACTCAATATTAATTTTGAAAGGAGAAATTTCCTGTCACACAGAAATGCATGATTGTGTGTTATTGTATTACGGATTGCAGCATCTCCATGAGTTCAATGCACCAACCAATATTAGTTAAAAGGTTGTGGATTGAGTGAGAACGGTAAAAGATAGATAATCTACAAACAATCCCCTACTGCTGGAGACTCTGCCTACGATTGCACTTTTATATTTTCAACTATTCGTGAAATCACAATATGAGAAAGAAGTAATTTGGTAAATAATGGATGAAAACCATTCCAAAAGTTCACTATTTAAATAATCACTATACTATTAAAAAATTATTTTCGGAAATGCATTTATGTAATTAATTAAAAGTAGACATCTAGGAACACTAACTTCTATTGAGAATCCTTTCAGAAGTTAATTTCTTCTATTGTTCTATTCTAAGAAGTTAAATTCTCTAATTCTT
Organism: Araneus ventricosus; assembly: GCA_013235015.1. Classification (NCBI taxonomy): domain Eukaryota; kingdom Metazoa; phylum Arthropoda; class Arachnida; order Araneae; family Araneidae; genus Araneus; species Araneus ventricosus. The sequence goes on from BGPR01010507.1 coordinate 12,175, forward strand.
CTATTTCCTTCAAACATTCCGTATTTTTATGAATCAATAACGTTTCCGTAGCATTTGTATCATATTACTAAAGTTATTTTAACATAAACTTTCGAAGAGGTGCATGCAATATTTTTATGTTACAAATAAATAAAACTGCTTTATTAAACTCTTTCATTTAACTTGATTTGTTTGATGTTTGTAAGAGGGGAATATTGTAATTAATTTTGCATTCCTGGCTTGCTATAACTTTCAAATTTTGAATACTTTTGGCCTTCCGATAACTAAACCCTAATTTAATATTTTCGTTAACGTAATCATCAATTAATCGATTAATTTATTCAATTTCTATTTCATACGTGTTATACATATAAAGACTGACTTTTTTGCATTTCATTTATAACTTTAATAATCCGTTTGAATGAAAATAAGGCTAAAAATATGACACAGATTTACAACCACTTCGACTTACGGCCTGTCAGTGGGAATGGAATTTGTTCGTAAGTCGAGGAGGACACGTACTGATGAATTCATCAAATGTATAAACAGTTGACAAAGAAAAGGAATTTATTTAGGACCCGTACTGATGAATTCATTAAATGCATCTACATTTGACAAAGAAAAGGAATTTATTTAGGACCCGTACTGATGAATTCATCAAATGTATAAACAGTTGAGAAAGAAAAGGAATTTATTCAGGACCCGTACTGATGAATTCATCAAATGTATCAACATTTGACAAAGAAAAGGAATGTATTCCACGTAACGTAACGGCAACATTAAGCAGTTAAAAATAACGTATTTAGGCCTTAAAATATTAATCGTGCAAGCTAATTTGTCTGAACTATTATCCAAACTTTTTATGTGCTGCTTTTCGACATATTCAAACGATTTTCAGTATTAATTAGTGTTTATAACATGAAGCGCCACTGTACTAAATTGCTTATCGGAAAAGGAAGTACTGCATTTCATCACTAGATGTCACATCAAACTCTTGTTTTCTTATCAATCTGAAAATGAAATTTTTAATGTCTTACATCAAGAAAAGCCGTCATTTGTTATATTATACCATCTGATATGTAAATGTATATCCACTAGTTATAAAAATTTAGGGTTCATAAAACAGGAGGAGTCACAATGTGAAAAAAAATTATCCTAGCAATACCTACTAAGAAAATATATTTTAAAAGCAAAATCAGATAAATATTTTCTCGGTTTTTTTTTCTTTTTTTCTAGAACATTAAGACTTAAAATCATAGCTTTCATAAATGAAAATGAATTTTCATTTGATGAAGGAAAGAGGGCGGCACCTAACTTTCTATTAGCTCATTTTTCTTATCGTGTCTTTTATCTTCTAACAAAGGGAAAGGGGGATAAAAGCTCTCGTTGTCTGGGGATTGCAGCGGTATACTATTTTCAACTTCTGCTAACTATTGAACGTAATCCAATAAATTTATTTCAGAGAGTAAAATAATCGTCAAAGACAACCACTATATTAAATATTAATTGTTTTTTCTAAATATATACAAAGACAAAATGCACTTTGATTGGCTGACTGGTGGTGGCTTGGTTCTTCTGCAAAGTGTTTTGTCCGTGTTCAACCACGGCAACGTGTTGCGTCCGCTTTTCAAGCGGCAGAACCGAGACCTCGGGAGAAAGGTTCAGGACCTTATGTGAACGAGGCAAATAACTTACAGACGAACCTCACAAAACCAATACTAATACCTCCTAGGTACGCGGGATAGGCCTACCCGCGCACCTCCTAGGTGCTAGTGCTGGTAACAGCCGACAGAAGGTTCTACTCAATTTACCCAAACTCTTGAAAGTACTTAGAAGAAATCACGGCCACTGCTGGTTGGCTTTTTGGCTAAAAAAACTGCTGTATTATTTGCTTCGCTGACCAATTGCAATTTTATAAACTCTACAACCGTAATGCTTGCCGTTTGTGTATATTGCTTTCGCACGCGCGACCTAAAAGTTTTCAAGTATTTCCCAATGAAAGGTGCTCATATCTGAAAAACAACATTCTAGTTGTGATTACAACTACAAGTATGCACCAAAGAATTGTGCTCTTGCTTTTCTAACGATTTCTAATACGACCCGGGAAGGAATAGAAATAATTGGAAAGCAAGTTGCAGCCATGCATAGGCATCCATGATGCAAAAGGCCCCCTTTAATGCCTTTCCCAAATTAAGACAGAGTAACCATGTTAATTTCGAGTGTGACAACATATGAATCGATTGATTTTAAAAAAGGACTTCTGACATCTAGCAAAGAACTGCTGTATTGATGTTAAAAGGGCTCTTCTGTGAAGAATCCTTCTTCTAACATCACATGAAAACTTTGATGCTGTACCAAAACGTGGCTGTGAATGGTAGAAGCCACGTTTTCTCACCAAAGATGCATTCACCTTCATTAAATTAAAAACGAAAATAAAAACGTAATTTCCGCTGAGAATGCATAAGTCCCCTTTTAACATAAATCGATTCATGTACTGTGACACATAAATAGCACATTGAAGGCAATAGTCAGTCTTAAGTATATTAAATGTATAACTTTATGTTACTAAAAGCATTTAAGTATAATATTCATGTGGGATTACCTCTCTAACAATAATCCTGTAAAAGAGCAGCGCCCTCTACCTTTTCATTCTATAAAGGACAGAGAAGATCAAACGGATTACGTGAGACGCTCGTACCAAAAGAAGCAAGACGGGCTCTTATCTTGAAACGCGGATAATGAAGTAATAGATCCCGATCACACGCATCATGCCAGACAGATACACCGACATTAATACTGAACTACCTATAAAATGTGAGACGTACATATAGTTAAAACCCTAGATACCAGTTACTCCTATAAATAGTTTATCCGTAATCTTTTGCATTATTAAATTTATATTTTAAATTTTATGTCTGTTGAAATGAGTCTCCACATTTATGGATTAAGGTGCAAGCAATTCTTACTGCACTAACCATTCAATTGCAGTTTTAAGCAGGTGGTAATAGACTCTGCGTCCAAGCGCTCCCACAATTGCCAAAAAAATTAAAGTTTTATATTTTGAAGAACAAAACTCAAATTTCCTCTCAATATGACAAAAAAATACTATTCAAGAACTTAGTTCTTTCGATTCCAAATCAGTCAGCTCAATAATGAACAGTGATATATTGTCTATTTCTCAAAGTTTCAACACACATTTTCTTTATCTCTACTACTAATAAAGGAGAATGTGTGTGTCTGTGTGTTGGCGCTCTACAGGGCAAACCGCTGGATCTAAAGCTACGAAATTTTCCACAAACATACTTTGGAGGTTGGGAATGTGCACCTCGGAGAGCTTTTTTTGAAATTTCAATTAATTAAAAATGAAGCGAAATTTTGGCGTTTTTCCTTAATAACTTCCGACAATATTACAAAACAAAAATTATTTTTACTCCATCTGAAAGTGCAAACAATTACCTTTCTAATGATATTAATTAAGTTGCAGTACAATGTTTCTTCGAATTTTAATAAATTAAAAAAAAATGGCATAATTTACGACAATACTTTTCATTGCTGCAACGCAACTGAAACCGTTTTCATTGTTTAAACAAATATTTAATTGCATATTTCTCTTTCGCTGTTGTAATCTGAGATAATATCCTAATACATTTTGCTTTGATTATTTTATTTCATCAAAATTGTTGTGAAATCTGTAAACCAAGGTCTCCGAGATATTGCTTTGCTTACATTAAGAAATATATCCAGTAAACTGAATGGTTATAGTTGCTATGTTTTCATTCTTTTCTCAGCATGTGTTAATCCAGCTAACATGCCCCGGCCATAAAATGTGCTGCGTCATTTTAATGTTGAAATCAAATGCATATTTTATAAAAGGAATAAGAAAGTGAAAACAGTGGCGACAAAATGGAATTAGAGGTTATATGAATGGTCAGTAATTTGATTCCTGTCATGCCACTAACCTCCACGTAACTGTTCTGGCTCTCATCCGAAGAATGTGAAGTAAAGAGTGGGAGGAACAGTTTCGCGGGAGGAGCGAGGTGGTAGACGCCATTAATGGTATTGGGTCTCTGCACAGAGTGTGTACGGTTTTGTAGGCGTTCTCGAGGTGAACTCCGAGTTAGTAATTATGAGTAATCTTTAACGTGAATCGTAATTTTACACATGTATAAAGCTCCTATTTATATTTCTCCTAGTAGAATTAATAAACTAGTAGGAAAAAAAGTGAATTTATTGAAGGCTGGAATACACAGTTATTACAGCTTTAGAAAAATTTATGTAGACATTGAAGAGAAGAGGTCCAAGGTTACTAATAGAACATGGGTTAAATAACTACCACAATCTGAAGTTTAAAATTTTGTTGTTAAGAGAACCATGAATATAAAATGCTGTAAGATTCAATTGAAATCATATTCCCGGCGAACAAGCTGGTCGCCGAAGGCGGCTAGTACTTGCATAAAATAACAAAAATGAAAAGGTTTTCAAGAAACAAAATTTTACTAGTGTTAGGTCAGTAGAGTATCGATTATGCGAAACATTTGGAAACAGTAATGGGACAGCATCACAGTCTTGTTGTTGTTCTAACCACTTCATAGTCATCTCAAGGCAATGAATAGCTTTCTCACTGGATGGTCTTTTTTTCAGCACGATCCTCGTCGCTAGTCTCTTTCTCGTTGTCGCAAGTCTTGGTCATCGATGACAATGGCAATGATTTTATCACCCGCCAATACTTGATAGCAAGGGTTATCGACATCACATTCGAGCCAGTCTTGAATGTTTTCTTGGTCGCATTCTTCAAATCCTGAAGGTATTCAATCAGCCCAGCCAGTCCTGAATTCGAATTTGCCTACTGGAATGCTTTCGTTTAACCAATGCTTCGGTTGATCGATATTCGGATAAAAGAACCAAGCGTTTTTTCTGTTTGTTCTATAAAAACTTTAGTGGCCGAAACAAAAACATGAAAACACGAGTACTGATATAAATACTCTAAGTAAATTAAAATTTAAATCGCATTCATAATATATTTTAATTTTCAATTAATGTTCATAAATTTCCTTACATATGATATTCATAAGTTCATCCAATACGAGATGGCGTAATTTCCTTATCGTATTGTTTTCAGCGCCCCCAGCTTTCACGTTTTCGCACTAACTGAGTTATAGCTACATTATAGCTCACGCAATATTTAACTTTTTTGTAAATATTTTTTTAGGTTGTGGTTTTGGAAACAGTTTAAAAGATTGATGGAATTTTACTTTTATTAAGACGATTTCCAATTTGCAGGAAGTCTTAAAAATGATCGCTGTTTGAAATTTAGAATTTTTATTTTTCATTTGATTTGCTAAACAAACTTTTTGTTGCTACTACGACTATCAGAATAATAAGTAGGCAACAACTCCCTGATTTTTAATTTTAAAAAAATATTTCTTCTTTCAAGCACACTAACAAAAGCGTGTTTCCTAAAAACATAATTTTACTTTCTACTTTTTGACTGTAACTATACTTCATAATTTTTTTTATAATTATATGGTGTCTTATAATCAATTTTTCTCTAAATCACTACCAGATATATAAATTTATGAATTAACTGATGATAAAGTTCTAAAATATTAAAATTATATATTGCCACCGGGAACAAACACCTGTACAAAAGATTAGAGCTCTGGCTCATCAGGGAGTAAAAATCATTTGAAAATTTCCATCTTTAAAAACATTAGAAACATCAAGCCAAATAAAAGCAAATATAAAGTGCGTTTGTTGGGAGATTCAAATGGTTGAACACAGCCTACAATCACTCGCAGGTGTCAGACGCGAGAACAAGTCAGTCAACTCCAGTTTTAATGGCGGTTTATTTATTAAGAAGCTTAAGAAACCTTAAATTAAACTTATGGTTAAAAACAGGTTAAGCGCAAGTTAAAACACTTGCAGTAAACGCAAACACGACTGAGTAAACATCAATCCATTGATCAAAACTGCACGATCTCCCAACGTGTTTATCAGTTCTAGCCTAGGTTAGTTTAGTTTAGTTATACAGAGAATTGTGAGACACATTTCAAAAATTAATGAAAAAAAACCCAAAGAAACAAATTTAAAAAACCCAAATAATGTTACATCTAAGTGTTTCTTTTTCTAAGAGAGCGCATTTCAAAAATATTTTTTTTCAGCTAAGAAACGCGCCTTTACGGTGGCATAGGTGGCCGTAAATTATTGAAACTCTTCCATTTTTGGGAGCCATTATCTGCGAAAATATTAAAGCTAGAAGAAAAATAAAAGCATGTATTTGTAGAGAATTTTACGCTCTTTAATTTGTTAATTCCCATGTTGTGTAAAAACTGAATATTTTTTGAGATATTCTAGGAAAACTAAAAAAGTTAACCGCAAAACGCGCATCGGCTTCTGCCGGTGGGTAGCCATTGCGTACGGAATTCTCTCGATGGAGCAAATTTAGATCGCCGTAATGCTGCGTTACCTATCTAAAATAAAACTCTTTTATTTGCCACTCTCATTTTTTTAAAAAAAACCTACTTGTCACATTATTAGGTTTTTTTAAGAATGTGTCCCACAATTCTCGGACACCCTGTATTAGTGTCCTGTTTTGAGGCAACACTACGGCTATTTTAGGACGGACCTCGTAGTTTTGAGCCGCGGTCAGATGACGACATCTGACCTTATGATTTAACCTACGGATCATTTATGTATGATTTAACCTGCAGCAGGTCCGCTACTCGACGGATCTTCGGTGGAGTCGGGTTTCGAGCCTGGAGCCCACCGGCTTTGGGACCGGTACTTTACCATTAGGCCACCGCGGCCTCCTCGGTTTAGGTGAATGAATGCGCAGGTGAGTCCTTTCCTTCCTGCTTATAAAGCAGCCAAAGGTCAGCTCCGTGTCACAGTCGTTGACCAGAGAAGTCCCACACGTTTTACTTTGCATTAGTCAAAATAAGCTTGATAAAATGAATAACTTATTTATTACATATTCAACTGACTGGTATTGAAAGAATAATTTTTTTGATAATAAGCAAAACCTTTCCGCAGCACATAACCTTCTTCATGCCCCCTTCCCCAGAAAAGTTTACACTCAAATATCAATCTATAAAGATGTTAGTATAGAGATTTCTGTTTCTTAAAAATATAATGAATTGTTATTCTCTAATTCATTGATTCATTCAAAAAATATCATATCAGTTCCCCACCAACTTAGACCAATGTCAACAATTCTTATACCATAGCTTTTAAAACATCCACCCTGATTGTTCTAAGTCTTTGCATTTTCAAGCACGTCACAATAAAGAGTGTGGGGATGTAATAGTAAGAGAATGAAAATATTTCGTAACAGCAACTCCAAGTAAATTATGAAGTACCACATAAGAGTGATCTCTTTACATCAAGAATGGAATATGAAATATAATTTTGAGTTTGAAGCAAAGCGAAAATATATTTCATTTAATTTTAAATGCGATTTTCGCTCAGTAACAATTTTTTTAAAAATTAATAGAACTATTGCAGTTAGAAATGTTGAAAAGTTCTGTCGAAGTTTTATATGTTTTTTATGCGGAAGTCGTTGCTCATTGGCTTCATTTGGTCTATTTAATTTTGGAATGCTTGGTTATGATAGAGTTATCGGGTATAAGACACTCTTAGCTCATCGTAGTTTATTAAAGCCACTACTTGAAAAATCGACTGTACTGTTGATTCAAATAGTTTCCCCTACAAAACTACAAAATGGGTCTTTCTACTGAAATCCCCCATAGAAAATCTGTTCCACAATACCATATGGACTCCCTACTGTGGATATTAAAATTTTGGTAAAACCCATGCGACTCACAATAATTGTAATTCTATAAGGTTCTTTCTCTCTTTTACGTTTCACTACGTTCCTCCCATTTGGGTCTTTGGAAGGAATTTGATTCACACGCCAAACGCCACAGAAAAAATTGTATGGGAGGTGCTCTATATCCAGGTAACTACATACGTTAAAAACATAACTAATGTCTTATTTTAGAGACAAAGGGTAACAACAGAAGTTACAGAAAAAATTTTGAAAATCGGAAAAGAGTCACGCGAGTAAAGTAGTCCTACGCTTGTAATATCAGCGGCTGTTTGAAAAAGACAGCCTCCCGGCATTTTTTTTTCTATTTATTTCACGTCCAATCTTGGTGTTTCCGATATGTTTTCATACTGTGATCTAAGCAGCAATTGAAACTGAGCAGAAGTGTCTAGCACTAGTACTCATGTTCACAAACCAATCTTGATGAGGAGACTGAATTTTCGAAAGTGAAGATTCACATTTTTTTAAAGTTCTACCATTAATTGTCCAATCTTGGAAACAAATTTCATTTTAAAATTTCTCAGAATTTAATGATGGGCATGTGTTCTCATATAACATTTTTTAAGTGAAAGCTAATTCAGTGCAGTTATTCTCACTTTACATTAATTAACCTTTCGAAAACTATTTTACATCAGGAAAGAGCCATTCAAGAATCGAAAAATCTCCAAAGCACAAATTAAGTGCCAACTCATAAAATTGTGAAATTAGTAGTTATATAATGTTATGCTTCGGCTATGTTCTTCTATTTGGCATGATGTTTAATATTCTTCTTATAAAAATTATGTGCGTTTTATAAAGAAATAAAAAGTTTTCATATTTATGCAAATTTATTTTATTATGAAATACTCAAAGGTAACAGACTCAGATAAACTTATGATATGGATTATCTTGAATCCAAATCTTGATGATGGTGATGTTTCTTCGCCGTTCGCCGTTTAATAGGCGGGAAGTGTTCAAAGACTTGTCCAGTCCTGCTCTCGATCTTTTCCTTGAATTGGGTATTGTTAGATGATATACTGGTCGCTGCAACTCTTCGTTGTGAATCTGAGAATTTTTACCCAAAAAAAATTGCACTTACAAGGGCAACACCAGGTACATGGGTCACCGATTTTTTTCAAATTCTGTACATTTGTAGCAGTGCCTTAGGGCAGTACAACATACAATCCACAAGTTCTACAACTCAACAGTTTTCGAGAAAATTGACCGAGATGGCGGCGGCTGGGTGGTTAGCGTCAGACCTCCGTAATTGCCGGATCGAGTCCCACACTGAACGTTTTTCTAATACAATTTAAATATTTTATAACGAATAATATCGTTTATACGCATGGATATTTATTGGATTTTCAACAGCGTTTAGTAATTCTATTTTTTCGTGAAATAAAAACTTAATTTTTATTACAACTTTATTCATCACATTATATGAATCGTAATTAATATCAGCCAATTCGCTTCAGCTGTACTAATGAGATGGCGACATATAATGCGACGAATAAAATTATAATAAAAAATTAATTTTTATCTTGCAAAAAATTAGCAGAATTACTAAACACTGTCGAAAGTTCAATAAATATCCAAGCACATGAACGTATTTATTCGTTATAAAATATTTAAATGATAGGTTGAAAAATATGTCAGTGTGGGACTCGATGCGGCGATCCAAGCAATTACGAAGCTCAGACGTTAACCAACCCACCGCCACCATCTCGGTCTAAATTTGAAGCAAACTGGTTGATATTCTATCTGCAAATGTTTTCGACAGATTTTCTCGAAAATTACCGAGTTGTAGAACTTGTGGCTTGCATATTGTGTTGTCCTAAGGCACTACTACAAATGTACAAAATTTTTTAAAAAAATTGATGACCCATGTACCTGGTGTTGCCCTTGTTAGGATAGTTTGATAATTTTCGAAACAGGATTAATGTTTAGATCATCATGAGTGATTTTACCTCTTCCGTACCGAGAAGCTATTTACATTAATTGCTTATTTTAGATGGCTTGCACTTTCCTAAGATTTTTAAGCGATATTGAACTCTATCTGGCTGAACGATATAGGAAATACAGCATTTCATTAAGTTGTCTCATGATTGATTGGTTCAGCAAACCCTTGGGTCTAATCGGCACCTTGCTTCTAAGAGCAACTAAGCTTCCTAGTTTAGGACTCGCCATTGTAATTTTGTGAACTTCTTTGTAATGTTTATCAAAAGACTTTTAGTCTAGAAGCAGCCCTAGGTGATAATTATAATTATTTCCGCAAGGGATGGGGTTGACCGAACATTTTGGTATAGTGTAAACGCGGAATATTTCGATTTTTTGTGAAAAGACGATATACAGGGTGTCCACACTTGTATCGGTCCAATAACTAATTTCTAAACCTTCAGATATAGACATATAGTTCCAATTGAAAAAAAAATGCTTTAAATGTGGGGAAAATTATATTTTATGTTTTTTAAGTCACTAAATATATTTCTGAAAATGTTACGAATTCTTATTTTTATACGGTCCCCCGGTTCTATCAGTCATATTTAGTAAAATATTTTTCACACACTAACATTATATACAAAAAAAGTGCCACTCTTCTGCGACTAAAACTGATCGATTTATTGAGCTTTGAACATCGCTGACTTAGACCACTTTACAACATTTCAATAGCCGCCTCGAAGACAATCCACCAATCAATGAATAACATTTACTCGACGAGGCCGCTGACTAGCTTCAAATTCTGAAATTCAAAGCTCCATAACTTGGTTAGTTTTAATCGCAGAAGAGTGAAACATTTTTTTGTTTAAAATGTTAGTGTGTGAAGAATATTTTACTGAATATAACTTATAGGACCGGGGGACCGTATTAAAAATTAGAATTCGTAACATTTTCAGAAATATATTTAGTGACTCAAAAAACCTGAAATATAATTCTTCCCTTCATTTAAAACATTTTTGCAATTGGAACTATATGTATATCTCTAACGGTTTAGAAATTAGCTATTAGTCCACGATAAGTGTGGACACCCTGTATAGTACTAGCAGTTTATCCGGCGTTGCCCGGTCATTTTCTTATCAAAACCTTGTGATGGAGAGAGAAAGGAAAATTTTTAAAAAACTGCGAGTACTTTGTTATATATATGTGATTTATAAACCACACCCGCAATTAATGGGTTAACCATAGTAAAGAAGGGGTAATCTAATTACATAGTAAATGTGAAACAGAAGCGAGAGTCAAAATGCGTGATCAGCAGCCTACGTGTGAAAATATAATACATATAGCAAAAATAGGAGGTTTACATTATAAAACAATATAAGCATACTTGTATCTCAAAGTATTTGTTTTTCTGCTAGAAAATCGAAAATGTGCTGTGATGCGATTATCTGCAGATACATGACCACAAATAGGTATGCTTAGAAAAACGATTTTATATAAAATCATCCCGAAGTCAGCACAATATGTTTAGTTTCCGTAAGAACATTGAACTTATTTTCATCTTATTACACTCGTAAAAAATTATTTTAAAATATTAAATGCCATATAATTTTTTTCTTCGTTTAATAATATTTTAACAACTATAATTTTGTTGCCATTCTGCGTAAAATAAATTTCAAATAAACAAAAATAATACAGTGAAACCTGTGTATAACAATTCTGTTTGTAACGATAAATCTACCTTTAGCAATATTTACTTGGCGCCAAATATCTGATACTAAATTTCATCAAAATCACCCAAGCCGCCGAAATCGCCAAGCGAGTCAATCGGCCTATTTGTTACATGCATTTTGGAGACTTTGCCCCGCCCTACCCTGAGAAACTGTGTTAGGGCTTATTTACCCCTCCTATACTTCAAGTGGGTTAATAAGGAACATGTGTACCAAATTTCATCGAAATCCCTTTTTCCGTCCGGAAGTGATGCTGGAACAAACATACATACATTGACATACATACATCGTCACTTTTCTGATTGGCTTGCTTCTGAAAGAAGGTAAATTTTTATCTCTTTCTTTTGATTATGGATTTAAAAAAAATTTTGGATTTTTGTTCTTTATTTGGTGGCCGGACAAGATTCAGACCACAGGAAGGAATAAATTTTGACTTTTTGTCGTTCCTTTCCACAGAAAATCTTGTTCATTTTTGAACTAAAAATGGCGTGTGGTTTCTGATGAGTGAGCCATTTTAGTTCCTTTTCATTTTGAATAATTTCTTAACAAATTGTTCTAAGTATTGGTAAATTTTGGTTTCTCTATAGTTCTTGTTGTATTTTTTTAAAAATTTCTGTTGAAGCAATTACTTTTTGCTGCTGCGTTTGCACGCAAAAACGTCTATTGTTTTCATTATTTTTCATTTTATCATTGTTTTCTTTTAATTTGTTTTCTTTTAATTTAAATTTCTTTTATTTGTTTTTGTATTTCGTTAGATTTGGCTGCATATGCGCCTTTCTATTTAATGCAAAATATGTTATTGTTTTTTATTTTAATCAAAATTTAATTAATTAATTTTGCTAAATTTTAAGAATTATAACTATTATACATACATTGAGTTTTATATATATACATATTACAATATATAGTATCTTTATATTTTATTATAATGTAAAAGTCTCATTTATGAATATAATTGAATAATATAAATTTAAAATGTTTCTTTCTTTGATTATAAATACTGCATTTAGGATACAATAATTTTTAACATATTCGCTGCAATCATTCCCGCTTTAGATTCGAACCATCTATCTAACTAGATGACCCCTCTGCCATCTCTCAACTACAGTAGAGAAGGGGTCATCTAATTAGATAATAGGTTCTGGACACGCCAGCGCGTCGGTGGCGGTGAATGTGTTAATCGGAGAATGCTTAAAATGGCGTTACCTATAATTTTGCTTAAACTTCCAGCGGGCGCGCGTTTTCAAGAGATACTCGCATTGTGCATCGTATTACATATTTATGTCGTTCTTTTATGAATTAAAGTGCAATTTTTATTTATAAAATCTTTGTTTACTATTAAGCTAATAAATACAGATTACATAAATAAAGGCTGTATTTATTTTTGTAAAACAGCTCGATATATTTATGTAATACGATACATGATATGTCGTAAAATTTGTGCAGGCGCGCCCGCTCGAAGGTTAATATTTATGTCGTATAAAATTTAAAAAGTTAGAGGATCCCTGTTATAGAATTATGTTTTTGTTTTTGTATTTCATATATTTAAAAATTTATAATCTCCATACTCCAAAGTATAGAAGTATGAGGAGTATTTTTTTTCCCCACTAGGTTGAGAGCTGCAAAGAAAGCTAGTTTTTATTATTATTATTATGCCTAACGAATTCTTCTAATAATTCAGCTCAAGAGAAATGCAAATAACTTTTAAATTATTCTCCATCATCCAGAGCTACAGAAATCGTATTATCTACCGCTGCGCGCCGCCGTAAATCATGTGCTCCTGTGAAAGGAAGTACTAATTTCCATCGCCAGATGTCACATGTGGGTGTCATATTCTACGGCATCAAGACCTTAGTAATTTTCTGCATTTAAAATAAAGATTAATTGAATATATAAAATCTACAACCTGTTTTCCGTGACTTTACATGCTTACTGTAAATCCACCTTGAATTCATATATAAAAATCAATATTCGATCATCAAGAAGAATTTCACTAATATAAACATAATGAAAAATAACATGGGAATGTTTATTTTTTAATTATAAGAAAACTAATCAAATTTATAAAGTAAAAATAGTCTGGTTTTTCAAAATCTTGTAGCCAAAAATTTAGTGTTATAGTGTCAAAATTAGTTTCATTCAACAGTATAAAGGAAGGGCGGTTCCTAACTGTTTGATTCTCAGCATTCTAAGCACTGCCCCACCTTTTTTTATTACCATCTTAACATTCTTGCGTTTTCTACGTGACGCACTTTTTCATCCATATTATTCATTTTTGACTTCATTTTTAGACATTATTATTATTTTATAACCGCTTTCTAGCACAGAAGCAATTAAGATTTCGTACCACTCTTTTAATTGTAATTATACAATTGCATTTATATACCTTCGCAAGTGCCGTCAATATGGGCTGGCTAGTGGCGGCTTGGTTCTTTCTAAGTGTGTAGACCGCTTGGGATAGCGGCAATGCGAAATGTCCGTTATTATAAACGGAAGTTAAGTAACGGCAGTTTTTAAATCCTCGAGAAAGGTTCGGGACCCTCTAAAGTTGAGGTAAGGTACTTAAAGGAAGAACTGACATCACTGAGTATACAAACATCTTACTCTAAACTTCCTTAAGCCTTTACTTACCATTTGCTGTAAGGTTTTCCTCTCTCTGCTTCTTTGACGTCACTAACTCATCAAACAAGCCGAGGAGCTTAGCCGAATGGCAAGTGAGCTGCACTTAACAACGCGCATAGAGACAGGACTACCCTTCGGCGACTGTGGCAATCGCGGGAAGGGTGTCCTTTAATCCCGCAACAGGTAGGTGGTGGTTGAATGTAAGTAAAACTTAAGTAATTAATCATGGCTGCTGCTGGCTGGCCTTTTGCTTCACATTTGCAGTCAATTTTGGTAGTTAGTAACACTTATAACGAATACGACAATTTGTGCTTACACGGAATGAACAGTAAAAATTCAAGTCTGCAGGGCACTTTCTGAATTTTTCAGCAACGTCACGGAGGAAATAATTTCGAATTTGAAACAATCTGAAAGCAGATGTTTTCCCATTATCTTTCAGACAAATGTGCTATGTGTTCAATTTCTCTCAGTAAATCCCAACCATAAATTTACATTAAACTTGAACTTCAATTAGCAAAAAGTGTACCGTTTTTCAACTATATCTTCTGTGAAATAAAACGCTGAAATATCTTTTACCTTTCTATCCGTTTTGTTCCCTTCGCCATGGAAGTATGCCTTCAATTTTAAATTATTTCAATATCGCAACAACATCGAATGCGGGACGGATGAGTCATTATTGGTTTTCTTCACATTCATTGAAAATTTCTTTTAAAGACTTCACGATTAATACCAAGCTGAAATGAAAATAAATTCCATACTGTATTTGTGTCATTTCTGTCACTTTCAGATAATAAAACATCAAAATTTTCAGACATGGAAATGTTAAGTGACTCAGCTAAATTGTTCTTATTTAGATACTTTTTTATTGCACGTGAGTCTTAAATTTACTGAAGATTAATCAAGATTTTTACGAATGAAAAGTACTATTTTAGCACCTCGTTTAGATTTATTCATAAAGATTTGTTTAACTCCAAACAAATCCAGTTAGTTTGCTTGAGATGTTAAAGTATTTCTCGTTTGAACTTAATTGTTAGTAAAACGCAAAATTAAACATCGATTCCAGAAAAATCGAACATCGGTCCTAATAAAATCGCACACCAGCAAAAATAAAACACCAACTGAATCAATCAATATCAAATCATTGAGCACCATTCAAACCCTATTGCCATTTTTGTATGAAAGTTATGTGTTTTAAGTGATAAATCTATAGATACAAGTCTACAAGTCTTAAAAATAATTTATTTCATTTATTAGTAGTTTATTACATTATAAAAAAGCTTCAAAGCGATGTCGTAATTTTTCAATAAATATTTGTAAGTTCTAAAATAATTTAACCATTGGGAAAAAATAGTTGGCAGTAAGATGAAATTAAGCATGTAAAGCATATTTATGTACAAAAAAATCTTCCAGCTTTCGGCAATTTACAGCACTGGGTTAAGAAATTTAAAAAAAACTAAAAAAAGGAAGGCCGAAAAATGTCTCCGTACGATGAATATCTTCAATTTGATATCGTTAGAAATCATCAACCTCAAGTGTTCGACTTTGCAATCAACAGCTAAACTAGTATCAAATCTAATAATTTTATTTTAAAGTTACACTTGGTTATTACAGATCACAAAATAAGCAATCATTTCTGTACAGAATTTTACAGACGAGCGTAAATTTACAGGATAGTGTTTGAGACAGCCTCTGCAAGTAGAAATAACAGTCACTTAGAGCAACGGCTCTACTGAAATCTATTGAATGTTCAATAATTGAAAGTTCATGAGCATCCGCTCATTTCGAATAAACTCGAACAGTTCAGATACGAGAGCTATGCTCTCCTAAAACAGTTAAAGCGAAGCGTACAGCTTCTTAACTCTGCTTCTCTCAGCTACACAACTGGCCGCATGGGACCCAGTTATTTCTAAAACCGATCCGAAGATCCAGCACTCGAAATACGTTGCTATGATCGGAATCCGATCAATAAATGATCACCAATCGAAAATCAACTCCCTCTTTTCTTTTTTGCCGCCGCTTAAAAATCGTTTTCCTAGGGACGAGGTCCGCCCAACATGTTAAGATTTCCGCCCCATTTCGTGAGGTCCACCAATGAGGTCTTCCTTTCACCAGGTGGTTGATTTATGTTCAGTGACAGTCTTGGCTATTAGCGGTATCGTCTGTGGATAGTCTCGTCTCAGTTCAACTGAGAAGGGACATCCATCACTCCTTCTTAATTGGGAGTTTCCGAAAAGGTTTTGTGTGCCAGGTGTCACTAGATATGGAGTGAAAAGAAGCTCTTTGTACGAATTCTCTTGTGGAGTTTTGCCGACAGGTCCAGGTGGCTACTTTGGCGAGGCCGATTTTAGCAGCTGTTCTGGAATCTTCACAAGTCTATCTAATTTAAGGTTTAGCAGCATCTAAAATTCTTATTTCAAAAAATTGTAAATTTTGTAAATTTGTAATGCATCAATTCAGCTGGAGGACAATAAATTAATTTATATTGAACAGAAAGTCATTTTTCACTACTTACACTACTACTACTACTTCACTACTTTTTTCATTAATCTTGAATAATTTAAAACTTGGGTACTAAAATTATCTACTTATTGCATATTTGACATGATGTCAAATATGAACCTAGACCTATCCCATGACAACACGCTTACCCGAAAGGGTGTAAGACCTTAAAAGTTCGCCTTGGGCAGAAGCAAGATTTTAGGCCCGGGGAAGAGCGGGCACCTGTCCCTCCCAGAGCAGAATTTATTCATCATCAAAAGGCTTACAAACATCGACAGAAAATGGACGGTATTTAAGGGTAGATAATATGATTTTTTTTATAAAAAACAAAAAAATAACAAACAATCTCGCTCTGGTGTCAAGAAATACAAACCAAAAATTTAAATTCAAAAGAATAAAATTAAAAAAAAACAGAAAAAAACCAAATTTATAATGGCCAACGGGGCAGAAGATATTGTACACTACCGTACAAACAACAGATATTTAAAATATAGTAAATTGAGTAAAATCAAGAAATGGAAAGTTTGAAACGAGAGGAAGAGCAGAAGAATAGCACGTGCTTTCACCCAGGACAAGCCGGCCAAACTTCCGCCTTAAGCATATTTAGCTTAAAGTTATTAATAAATTTAGAATTGCATTTATTTTTATTTAAAATTTCAATTGACGAACGATTGTCTGCAAAAAATGTTAATTTTGGCGTCGTTTTCCAAGACCCAGCTAGCAACAAAATTGATTGCCTCCAGATCAGGCGGGAAAACGGAATTATTAGAAGTCAATTTAAAACAGGGAGTCTCAATAAGATTATTGTTTATAAAAATGCACACCGCGTCCCCGACGTTGCAATCAATTTCATAGCCATCAGTGCACACCTCAAATTTTGGATCATCAATACTATTTGGAAAATCAATAATTTTAGGTTCCAGAGGAATATCATTAATTTTAATATTTTATTCATGATTTTCAACGTCTAAAATGAAAAAAAAAATACCAAGACCTTCAATAATACATTTCAAAATTAAAATAAAGACTTTTCGCAACGACATGGAATAGAGTTAAGAGTATTTGAGGTCCAGGTAAGTTGATTATCTTTAAATATTAATAAATATTGAAAGGAGTCGACTATTTTGATGCTTTTATTGTCTAGTTTGAATATTGGTGATCGCTTGAAAGTAGAAAGATTCTTTTTTGTCTATTGTTATTCTGTGTTTCTCTGAAAACGATATCAAGAGTTTTCTCGGCTGAAATTTTCAGTTTAAGTTCTTTCAATATATTATTCAATGAATTCAAAGCTATTTAAACAGAATTTTCTCAAGTTTCGGTCTAGAATCGGCATTAACGATCAGAGATAAGTCATCTGCGTAGGTCTGGTGGTAAAGTGAATTATTATTTAATAATAAAATTTGTAGCGGTTACAATCAGCTGCCTTCTCCTTTCTATGGTAGGTGGCGCTACTGGAGCCATCTTTTTCCCATGATGCTTCTCAGTCATTCTTGTCTGTGTGCTTGCCTCATGATGTTGTACTCTGTTTTTGTCTTGTGTGTTGTAACTTTATTGTTCTGTGCTGTGGAAAGTAGCCTAATAAAAAATGGTTCCTAAAATTGACTGGATTCTTCAGCAGCACTACACACAAACTTGAGTCCCGTCCCTCTATAAATTTCATTAAAATAAAAATTCCATAAGTGGGAGCCAGAACAGAGCCCTGAGGACTCCCCTGGAAAACCCCAACAGCAATGCTTTCTAAATTTTCTTTGAAAGTTACCGATCTTTTGCTTAATTAGTTATATATGAAAATTCGAAAACAATATGGAATATTATATTTGTCAAACAAGAAAAACAATGCTCCCTAGACAAGGTTGTCAAAAGCCGCCCTGATATCAATGGACACTAGTGCGACTTGACTTCCCAATCGGAGAGAGCTAATTTAATTTACTAGAACATCCACGGCCACTTCATAGTTCGATAATTAGCGATAGCCAAACTGGTGCTCATGAATCAAGTTAGTAATATTACAAAATATACTGAACTTTAAAAAAAGGCTTTCAATAATTTTGCCCATAGTTGGCAATAAATAAATAGGTCGATAAGATTGAAATAAGAATGGGTCCCTTCCCGACTTAAGCAGGAAAAAAAACTCTGGCGTGTCTCAATTTTTTTGGGAAATAAGAATTTCTAAAGCAAATGTTTATAATTCCTTAAAAAAAGGAATTGTCCTGTTTAAAAATTGCGGCCCACATCTTACAGTAGATTCGGTCCAAGTCGAGGGGCTTACTTCCTTTTAAAAACATTTTTGAAGAGACTGAAAAGGAAAATTGCTAACGAAAAGGAGATTAAGATCTCTGTTTGCAAAAAAAAAAAAATTACATTTATGTAACTCTCTCTTGGATTGAAGGTGAACTAACTCCTGGAATATTCATATTAATGTTTACATGTTTACCTTTCTCTTTAATTTATGAAAAGCAATTTTAAATGTATGGCCATATTTTTCAAAGTAATTGGAACATAAGGTCTCCCATGCCTTTCTCCTATTCTGGTTAATCAGTTTCTTAAGTTCTCCACGCTCTTTTCTATACGCAATGCCAGCGGCCTGGATCAACTCCTCGGCTTCTCCATTATCTCTAAATCTATAAAATTTTCTGTAGAGAGCGGTAACTCTATTCCTTTTAATTCTCGAATCGTTATTCCAAGATTTAAATATTTTTTTGTTGTGGAATGGATTTTTCTTGAAAACCGCTATCGACCGAATCAACTTTTCGTAGAAAATATTGTTGCAAGAATGCAATGTCGCTTTCCTGCCTCACTAGTCTTATGTTTGGGAAGAGAGTTTTACAGGTATAAGTATGTGATGGCCGGGCCTGGACCCCTGACCTTGGCGACAAATCCATGCCATCCACCCTTTCCTCGATATCTCTATTAGGAAAGAAAATACGCTTGAATGTACGAGAAAACTCCATGTGACGTCACGGCCTGTCGGGGAGAATAAATGAGGGTCGCGCTTGGATCAGAAAGTGGAATGTTGATCCACTGGAACGACTTTAGAGTTTCATCTGCAGTGCGAGCTAGAAAGCTAGTAAGCTGAGCGCTATTGAAAATGTTGTTATTGTCGTTATTAGTGATTTGCTGACTGTTTGTGTTGCTAAACCTCAAAGTTCTGAACTGGTATTACCTGTGAATTGTTGTCTGTTTACGTTGCTAACCTGTGCAAGATCTATTGTTTCCTGTTGCCTGTGCTACGTGTTTTCCTGCATATTTGTGAATACACCTCCATTCTCCATTATCCTGCGTGTTGGACTGTTTACACAATACACCCACAGAAAGATTTTTGTCATAATACCAATATCTATGTGTAAATGCTCTCCTTAATGATGTCAAATATGTAATAAGTAGTGAAATATGCATCTCCCAGGCTAACGTTACAGAATTTCCGGCAATATTGCTAGTGAAGTTAAATTATAAAAGGTCAAACACACACTTCAATATAAAAGCAGTGGCGAACTCTTTACAGCTATAGTTTTATATGAAGTATGAAAACAATTCATAATCACACTCAAGTATTTCAAATGAGAAAAGATCCAGTATCATCAAAAGAATTGTTCGTAAAACTAAGAACAATTCTTTCTCTGTCAGAAATGATTGCTTATTTTTTATATATATTTTCTTTGGTAATAAAATTCTACTTCTTACATTGGGAAGTGCTTTTTTTGTGTGTTTTTATTGAATTTTAAAGTTAACCCAATACATTTAATACCACTTTCTATTTGCAAAAGAATAATTAGTGCACAACACCATAATTAAATCAGACTAATCTAAATAGTATTGACGTTGCTTGAATGCATATTTTATTTATTTAATATTATTTGAATTATTTCTTAGATTGCGCTTTAATTTTATAAGTTAGTTAATGATTATGTATACCTGAGTGTTGGAAAAATCTTTAATCCAAAGGAATAAAATATATGGTATAATGACAATATAAATCACTCCATTTAATTTTCGCGGCTTATTCTTGTAATAACTCAGGATTATTAAATGGAAACCTGCAAAATATTTTCGAACGACAATCGTTTTTTCTCCCTTTACATCATCACATTCAAAAGTCAAAGAATAACGGGTTTTTGCGCAAAGTGTAAACACTGTGTCATAGCATATATAATATTAGGGTGGCCCTTATTATAATGGCGAAAAATTTACTTAACAATTTTTAAGCGCACGCTCCTTATTTTTTTTTTTTTGCTTTTACCATAATATGAAAGTATTCCAAATATTTCTTCAATATATAAAGATTAACCCGTGCCGCATCGAGCTTGATTATATGATTATATAAAAATATAGGAGTAAAAACGAAAAATTAAATATTTTTTGAAATGTACATTTATTATTCATATTAAAAATGTCTTGATTTTGTTAAGAATTTTAATAATACACATTTAATACAGTTAACAATACAATTTTAATCATTTAACATTTTCTAATAATATATTTAGTCAAATTTTTGTTTCAGAGTAGCCTTCATTCAGTCCGGATACTGCTTCCTGTGGTCTTCGACACACTGAAGAAGAAATTGCTTTTGCTCTTCATCTACAGTTAATAATCCATTAAAATCTTGCATCAATTTCACCCTCTTTCGACAGTATCATGAGAAACTCTGAGATTTTGGAATATTTCTTGTGACTTTAAATAAGAAACGTCCCTATCCCAAGGATCTGGACTGATATTCAGAAAGCTAATGTCGATATTCAATTTCTTTAACAAATTTAAACTTTTCTTAGAAATGAAGTCTTCTATTACTTTTTTCTAAAAAAATCAAACCAATAACTAATCGTACGATATCATATCTAAATTCTGATCAACTTAATGTGCAAATATAAATTAGAAAATCTTGTTAAAAATTTGTTAAATGAAAATAATTCACTATCATTATAAAATCAAAGAATAATGTCTAATGAAAACTATTTTTAATAAATAAAATATATAGTGTTAAAATTAAAATCTTACCTAGAAGAAAGGGAACTTCATTAGAGTGAACAATACATTTTCTTTCAGTATGAAGATTTTCCCGTTTCAAATTCTCTATGATGCGCTTTTTGGATGGAATATTAACATTTTTATCAAAAATCGCTAAAATGCTTGACTCTTCATTTAAGTACCACAGATGATTACAAAACTTCTTCAAAGCAATTGATGAATTGCCCTGATTTATGTTTTCATATTTCTTTAACTTTTTAAAAACATTAAATCATTAAATGGAGCACCAATTGCGGATGAACTCTCTAACCATGATTTAACATACACTGTCACAAGAAACAAACAAATGTTCTTCAGACAATTCACTTCAGACATTTTTAAAGACAATTGCTGCCTGAATAAAAATATTTTAAAGGAGTAAATGGCCTTTGCCATCCATCTAGCATGATGTAAAGCCCATGGTGGTCTGATTTTGATAATCAAGTCTGAGTTCCTTCCAATAAAGACTATGCATAATTCAACGAGCTCCCAATAATCGTTCTTCAAATTTTTATTTTTTAGCGCATTAGAAAGAAAATTCACATTACTTAGTATTTCGCTCTAACTACATATTGCGTTCAAGTATTTATATCCGTCCATATATTTTTTTTTCCAAATTATTCCATTTTTCTCTGATTTTTTTAAAGAAAGCTACATCTGGACTAGAAGTCACTTCGTTTAACTCATACTCGAAAACATTTCGTAGCACTAATTCATATATGTGATGCCTACATGGAAAATATATCATCTCTCGATCTGCATACAGCTCTAGAAATGTAATAGCACCCTTGATACGACCCGTGTTCGAACTAGTTGTGTCAGAACACAGAATTTGAGCTTTATCTTCCAATCCCCAATCTTTTAAAACATTCCAGACAGTCATAGCTTGCTCCTTCCCTGAAGAATTTTCTAATTTTGACACTCCCAGCAATTTTTCTTCATCTTTATATGTAACAAAAATAGGCAGTCTTTCACTTTTTAAATCTCTCACATTTAAAGCAGGTAGCAATTTACTATCCCAATGAACGTATACGAAACTAGGTTCATTTTCTTTAAAAAATTCTTTAATCCTAGTAGCTTTCGTCTTACGAAAATCTTCCCGATATCTTTGGATCGTATTTCGATTAATTGCCAATTCATCTATATTGTGTCCTAAAGACTCAGCTACGGCTTCGAGAATAAAAACAGCACTTCTCTGACTAATGTGAAATCGATCGAGTACAGCCATTATTTTTGGAGTTAAGAAACATTTTCTCCCACGTACAATTCCCATTCTTAATTCTATCTGCGCATTTATGCCTTCCTCAAGAGACAACTGGGCAATGTTTGATGAAGGCGCAGGTTGATCAGAAATATATTCGGTACCTGACGATTCTTCTGATGAATCCATGAAATTGGCATCGATCTCCGAACTATGATGAGCCCTAGCCCGTCTGTTTTCTTGTTCTATGACTCTCAATAATACCCTTTCTTCACGCTTTGCTAGCTTCATATCGATTCCCATTAGACATCCTCTCCGTCCTGGTTCTCTTTGACTCAATAAAAATTTTCTGTTTTCTTCAATTTTTATGATTTCCAAGGCTTTAGCGTAAGCAATATCAAATAAATTATTTAAATCTGATATAAAGTTACGTTCATTTTCTTCTTGCGTTTCTGACCTACGGCAGGCACTTTTTTGAAGATAGCGCCAATAATTGTACATCTTCGTGATCTTTTCTACACAGTCAGCTGTCGCTCTCGTAGGAATCCTTGCTTTCTCTCTGAAAATGAGGCATTCGCACACTACCAAGTTGGCACTTTCCCTTATGGATAATTTAACTTCATGTAAATCATAAAATAACACCGATAGTACTTGCCGATTAGATGGAAGTTTGCATCCGGTAATTTGGTGACGTTCACTACCAATTAAATAAATATTTCGATCACAACTTCTCAAATTCGAAGCCATAATTGAACTAATAGTTGATCCAAACAGCGACTAAAGTAGACTGAGAAAGAGACGCTGGCGTAGGAAGGAGCGAGACATGAACGAACAAGTCGCTGCTTGCACTCACGTGCTTCCAACTACTACCGCGATGCAGCACGTGTTCCCGACATTTGATTGGAACAAATAAGCATCTAATTGTTTCTAAGAACAAAAGGAGAAAAAATGGAGGGTGTGCGATTAGAAATTAGAAAAATAAGGGCCACCCTGATATTTATATAAGTATTTGACACTTTTAACTGAGGCACAATCTTCAACATTAATATTGCATTAAATGTTTTAAGCAACGAAGGATTATATGGGACAACCCATCTGTTGTCGATGGAATATTTCCGTACTTGGACAGGTTCAGTGGCTCTTCTGCAATAAATAGGGTATCCATTAACATTTTTCTCTGTATCATCCTTGAATTGTTTCGGAAAACTTTTGCAGCACTGTCCATCTCTCATGCATGGAGAATTTGTATTTATAGTTCCACATGGGCCATGTACCATGCATTTTGTCACAATTTGGAAGAGTCTAAGATCAGTGCAAGTATCTGGAAGTTCTGCACTCACAAACTTGTCAATGTCATCTTTAGAGCGAATTTTGCCTTCTGAATCTAATGTTAGAAGAATGTGGGCATGAAGCAAACCTCGCTTTTGGAACTCAATAACATAAATATAGGC
The DNA here is from genome assembly GCA_013235015.1 of Araneus ventricosus. Taxonomy (NCBI): domain Eukaryota; kingdom Metazoa; phylum Arthropoda; class Arachnida; order Araneae; family Araneidae; genus Araneus; species Araneus ventricosus. The sequence continues at coordinate 36,397 of BGPR01010507.1, forward strand.
CAAAACAGTTCCAAATATTCCATGCTTGCATATATGTTCTAAAAGTTCTTTTAATTTCATATTAAATACACGTACAATAATATCAGGTCGGTCTTCAAGACGTTGTATTATGCTATTTAAAATTTCAGACCAAGATGGATTGCAAGTAAACGTCAGACAGAGATCTGGCTTACCAAACTTGCGTACCATAGCCATTGCATCTTGGTAATTCTGTTGCATATGACGTGGGCTCCCTTGGAAAGAAGATGGCACTATTATAAGTTTTCCAGTGAGTATATTTTCATTATGTGCTCGACACTCTAAAGCATCTAAAAGCCCCCGATAAAGTTCAATTCGCAAATCTTTTTGATTTTGTCGCAAAAAATGTAAACGTGAACCTTCGGTTTTAACATATGCATCAACAATATATTGCTGAAAAAGCTTACCACTACTGTGCAAAATACTGAATCCATTTCGCTGGGAAAGTCTGCATTGAGTGACACGGGTGCGCTTTGCTGTTCTCCTTTCTTCTACATGTTCCATTCCAGTGTTCCAACTACACTCGTCCCTTGGAAATAGCAAAGGATAGATCATTGGATCACAGCATTGATTTAAAGGTGAAATGCTTTGGCATGTATCCCCAACTGGGTACTGTAACGTTTTGCAGTTATGCTTAAAAGAACATTACAGCTATGTTAAATTTTAACATAATTTATTGAGAATTTTTCTGGAGTAAATATAGAGTTATATACAAATATAATAATTCTAGATTAATAACGACATAACAAATTAAGCCCCAAGGCGGGGTGTCCATTCACTGATCAGAAAATAATTAGCGGGTTTCGCTAAACTGTCCAAATCGGACCTTCGTTGAATGCGACCACCAGTTTGGCTGTCGGGATCTCATCTCTGTAGTTTCTCCTTCCAGATCTTATATTGCAACAGACAAGACAAACCCATTTGTGCTCTCACGGGAACACACTTGGCAGCACAAAAGCCACCTGTTTAGGAATGTTGCCTAGGGTGCAATCGGTAGATGAAAGTCGGTAATGAAAAGCAGTAAGTAGCCCGCCAAAAGAGGGTCCCGGTGTTTGAAGGACCGCCAACAAGAAAGGTATGGGGAGGTGTCTATTGTCCAGATGAATCTGGAAGTGACCAGCGCCTGGGAGCGCACACACCCAGTCTTTAATCGTTGTCGGAGTAGGGCATACGTCACAGTACACACAAATGTTTCGGTTGGCTGGGGGCTCTCCATTATCACCTACAAATATAGTTCCTACTTCAGTGCATAAAGTAGGAGCATTATAGCGCCGCATATCCAAATTTTTATCTTCCAAAAATACCATTTTCACTCATGTAGTTGGGTGCTCTTGTACCAATCGGTGCATTTCAAGATAAGACTGAGCAAAGGGATTGATTTCCCTTAACATAAAATCAAGTTTTTCAAATACATGTTGCAAGCAATTTTGTTTGTTACTCAAGCGTTTCTCTGTTGCCTCACTGGAGTCAAATATATAAAGCTGTCCGTAACTTTCTTTATGTTTGTCACTTGCATACAGGGGGAAACTCTGTGTTGCTCCGTTCAGTTTTTCGTTGTTCATTTCGGATAATATATCCAACAGCATGACTTAAATTCATTATTTTTAGAAATTTCCAACTAATAAAAATAGTTTTCAATAAACGTGATCACACGAAGCGACTTCGGAATTTCCGCTGATGTAAACAAATCAAACTTGCGAGCTATTGCCAAAAGACGATTAAGAAATTCGACCCTAATTTTGTCGCCACTTAAGAGAATTATATATAGAGATTCTGGAACAAAGTTCAACGAATCATTCCACTCATAGGGCGCCACTCTCATCTCTCACTTAACAACAAAGTGCTTTTTTTTAAACAAGTTCTGAAGACTATTCTATCCTACTCTGCCCAGATTTGGGGTTTAACGGCTAAAACTCTCCTCAAGAAAATCCAAACGCTGCAGAACAAGATACTCAAAATTATGTCTAAATCTCCTTGTTTCATGAGTTACGAAATCATCCATTACGATCTACATATTGAAAGTATAGAAGACCACGTCAAGAAGATATCAAGAAAGTTCTTTCTCCAAATTGCAGAACACAAAAATCCGCTTATCAGTAGCCAAATCGAATATGATCACAATAATGGCAAATATCTCTATCCATATTCAATTACGAAATGGTCTCTCCTACTGAAGCTTCCTTAACTTCTAGACTCTAAAACTGATCCCCTTCTGGTGACTCTTCAAACTTAGAAACCGAATTTTTCAGACTCATAGATTCCATTTCCCCTGGCTTGCATAACCAAATCTTATTCGCTTCGTTACATTGACCCATGTTTGTTTCCCTTCATAACTTATAAGCACTCAGACTGAGTTGAAGCGCATGTTGTGCTGGCTTTCAAGTAAAGCTGTAATATTAGTCTCGAAGAATGTTGAATAACGAGTTTAGGATACGGTTTCGACCTTTAAGGCGGGAATTATGGTCACCAAGCTTCCATGACTAACACGGGGCGCTGCATTCGCTAATCAAACACTAGAGTAAGCTTCAGCTTAGAGGAGGCTCTGAGGAACATTTGTTTCAGAGAGTGCTTGAATTTAATGAAAAGATGGAGATTGTTTGGGGGAGATTTGTGTACATATTAAATCACATTAAAAATACACTATTTAGGATTTTCTCGTCATAAATCCGGGAACACAATCCTCAGATCCTTTCTCATCGCCAGCGTCTTCGTTCGCCACAAGTGAGGATAAAAACTCATTCTGAATTTTAAAAAAATTCCGTCAGTCCTCAATTAGAGAGAATCGACTCAAAAGAATAATACTCATGTTAGAATAGACATTCTAATTGTGGTTGTTTGAGATCCTTGGGTTCCGCAGGCCCCACCATCTGAAAATCTAATTCATTAGGGCTTAAGTAGAAATGAAAACTAGACCTGTTAATCAAAATGCATAAACCAGTATGAGGAAGATCAAATTTAAGAATAAATTAAATCAATAAAAAGTTACAAACTACATAAATACAAAAATATTTAAAAAAATAATAATAATATTTAAATAGGAATATAACAGGAGATTAGAAAGTTGTAAAAAATTAACTAAGGCAGAAAAGGTTAAAGAAAGGAATGCAGAACAGTGCGGAAGAAAACTCAGAGTGAGATAGTCATTCTTGGTCTCTTACGATTCTGTTTATCATTAAGAGCATAAACAGGAATTTTGGCTAATTCGGAGTTATTGATATCCAGTAGTTTTCCATAGAAATTTTTAGCAAGTTTTTGAATGAACTGCTGAAGGGAGGTGATATTTAATGCATTTCGTATATCAATATTTCGATGGTACCGCCTGGCGTTTGCAATTATTCTTAGGGTTTTGTTTTCAAGCACCTGAATGCTTCGTAAGTTACTTCTGGCAGTGTAGGCCCAAATGGGACTCGCTTAAGTGAGAATTGCTCTGAGATACGCTAAATAAATCAGTATCTTGTTGTTCAGATTAAGACTAGATTTCCTACAGATTAAAGAGTATTGGGCGCAGAATGCTTTGCTATATTTTCCCTTGATCTGGCTAGTATGAGCTCAGAAGTTCAGTTGCTTATCCAGGACAACTCCCAAATATTTCACTTCTTTTTCCCATTTGATTGGGGTGCCATAGACCTTCACTTTTGGCCAGTCGTCATTCTTTTTGTAAAAGAGAATTGCCTCTGCCTTGTCAACAATTAGTTTAATTTTCCATCTCACAAGCCAGGCTTCTAGATGTTTAAGGTCGTTTTGAAGGGGTACAATAGCTTTATCGGGGGTTTTTACCTTGCTAGAGTATGGCCGTATCATCGTGTAAAGGCTGAGCATAATATTTCTGACCTGTGGGATGTCATTCATGAACAGAACAAAAATTATAACAGCCAGAATCTCCTCTTGGGGTACGCCAGCCTGAAGTTTTCTTGGTGTAGAGTCTGAGTTTTTAACAAGAACAGTGAAGTGCCTATTCGTAAGATATGATTGTATCACAGAGAAGAAAGAATCAGAGGTCTCACTCCGCAATTTCTTCAGCGGCCCCACTCGTGAAGTCGTGAACTACAAACCGAAATCATAACAGAAACTGGACGCCATATTGCCTTTGGATGTTGATCGTGGCTGGCTTCGTTGTTCTATGCCATAGAGACAAGCTTATTTATTATTTTTTCTTAGATCTATTTAGCTTAGAATTATTATTGTGCTTAAATTTGTATGGTATTTGTTTTCTTTTCTGTTTGTACTGTTTCCTGTGTTTTTCAGGACCGGCGACATGGATGTGAACGCCGAAAATGTTGGTTACCGGAAAATGAAATTCAGCAAGAGGACATGTTCAGTGTGCGAAACTCCGGGATCGAAGTTATTCCATATTCCATCAAATGAGAACGTGTAAGTTTAAGAGGGTTTAAAAATTTTTATTTAGTATTTATTGAACGGAAAAAAAATTCGAATAAACTAATATTAGGAAACATGTTTCTTATTTGTATAGAGAATATTACTTTCGGTTTTGGTGTAGAATTCCTGTGCTATTTTATTTTTTATTAATTATTCTTAATTCAGTTATCATTTTTAAGTGTCTTCATCGTATGAAATACTAATTCATGTTATTATAACTAGTACAATGCAAGATTAATACTCATATTTAAATTTCTTTTACCAAATTTTTTTCAATTGTTTATTTTATCTGTATAAAGAAATATTTTTGCTAAATTTTCTGGATACCCTGAGTTTTAAATAATCTGACCATTAAATATTTCTGGTTTGTTAACTATATTTATTATTCATTGCATTCATTATAAGTAATGAAATTCAATTGTTTTTATTTTTGAATACACTATTTGTCTGATATACAAGTGCGTATTATTTCTTACTTTTCTGGATACATAAATTGAATATAATCTATTATATACTTCTGGTTTCTTAATTATGTTGATTGCATTCATAATAAATAATGAAATTACAGTATTTTTAATTTTAGAATACAGTATTTGTCTGATATACAAGTGCATATTATTTCTTATTTTTCTGGATACATAGGTCCAATTTAATCTAACTATTAAATACTTCTGGTTTCTTATGTTTTTATTATGATTGCATTCATTATAAATAATGAAATTACAATGTTTTTAATTTTAGAATACAGTATTTGTCTGAAATACAAGTGCATATTATTTCTTACTTTTCTGGATACATAAATTGAATATAATCTAATTATTATAAAGGGTAGATGCTCCAATTTTGGCCATTGCGTCAGTTTTGGCCACATTGGATCTGTTTTTCCAATAATTCCAATTAACCAGTAATTTCAAATTAACTAATAATAAGCATTAAACAATCCTTATTTTACTATTTCCAATCTGATTGGTTCATTTTTCTCGAACATGTGACTTGTAAAAAAATTAATTGCAGGGTCATGTATTGTATACTCACAACTGTTAAGGTTTTTGTTAAAGAACAATTATTTGCAGTATTTCATCATAAAGCTATCAGAATTAAATGATTAATCTAAAACTGATTACCCTTAAGGTTTATGAGGAAAGCTTTCTTTTTATTCTGATTTCATATCAAAATTAATTATTTCATGTTTAATTGGTTGGTTGCCAAAACTATTACTTTAAATTTGCTAAATGTGCCAGTTTTTTGGCCAAGCAGGTGGCCAAAAGTGGAACACTACATGTTCCAGTTTTGACCACATAACTTCATTATTCGGTTTTTAGATATTACATAAATTTAAGAATATCTAGATGAAATAAAATAACTGATTTAATTTTGTTTCTAAATTAAGTAACTGATATAGCTTTCTTTCTGAAATAAAAGTAACTGATTTAATTTTGTTTATAAAATAAAAGTGACCGATTTAGTTTTGTTTGTTTTCATCTTACATAGTAATGGCTCCAATTAAAAGTAAGAAGGCAGGTAACATTTCCATAAAAAAAAATTTGCTACTCACCATCTAAAGTTGATTAAGGCCATTCATAATGGAATGTCAAAAATATCTCCATTTTGAATGTTTACCTCATATTTATGTTAGAAAATTTCAACTTTAGGAACCCGACTCGAGTGATGAAGGGTATTATTTTCTATGCATGGATTGCTCTAATTTTAAAAATGATTCTGATGAACTATTAATTGATTAATGATTAACTATTTTAATTTTTTCTTTTTTATTTACAGTTGTTTCATAATATCTGCTTTCAAACCCTCCATATTAGCTATTTGAGCATTATACTAATGACTTAGTTTTAAAATGATTGTTTGGGGTCTTTTTTGTTTATTTAAATGTTGATATTCTCCTAGTATATCGAATTTTAAATTTTACTTAATTCATAACTCAATTGTATTTTTAAAATTAAGAGTTTATTTAATTCCATAACAGATAATACATTAAAAGAGACCATATAAAGTAATTTGAGCTAAGTAGGAAGTTAAGAAATTGCTAATCAGTGAATTTCTTTTAAATTATTATTTATGGATTAATAACTATTAAAGTGACTAATTTATTCATATTAATTAAGAATGATAATTGAATGATGATTTTTATAAAAAGAAAGTAAATGTTACATGAATTGATTCCATTCAAATTGTTTATTCCCTTTAAGTGCTAAGTCACTCAGTTGCTGCTGCATTAAATTTATATCTCAAAGCAACAGATATAGACAATAAAGCCTCCGAGACTTCTGAATTTGTCTATAAAATGGACTAAATATTGGACAATGTAAATTCTAGAAGTCTGAAGCATCAGAAGAAGAAAATGTGTGGAGTTACAGAAAATAGCGGCCATATAGAATTATGGAAAAAAACTATACCTTGGATAGAAAAGTGGCACATCGTCCAAGTAAAACAGGCAGGAAAATTTATGCAGCTTGCAAGAATGGCTGGTTGATAACTCTGAATGCATTCATAGGAACACAAAACAAAATCTAGAAAGAAGTTAAAATATGTTTCCAGTTTGTAATTGTTTATTTTTTTATGATTTTATTATATTTTAGCTTGCAAATGTATTTCAGAAGAAAAATCTGTATGTTGTTAAATGAAAAATTATTACTTCTTAATGGAACATTTACCAATGCTGGCCAGAATGAGCGAAGTGCGTCGGGAGTTTAAACTCCTCGTAGGGCCACCCTAGGCGCGAAGGTCATTCCATTATGTCCAGCCCTTGGTTTTTCTTGTATCACTCTCTTATATTCAATATTTTTAAACTATATATAATAAATTACTGATTTGTAGGCAGAATTTGCTGGAAATGTCATATATCTGCAATGTTTTATAACTTATTATGCTTGTTCAATAAAATGTGATATTATTTTGAAAATTTCGTCTTTATTGTAACAACTTGTTTCCATACCAAATACAGGAATTTAATTTGTTTTGAATTGTTGGGAAAATTCTAAAAATTAACTTCACAAATTAATTTTCTGTCCTAAAATTACATTCTATCCACTTTCGCATATGGAATAAGAATAAATGGGTACTTCTTAAAAAATAATTTACTATTGAAGTCTTAATATATTCTGAAAGAGATAGCATAATAATAACCTAATCAAAAAATTGATTTATTGCATAGTTAAAAAAAAATTGAAAATGAACTTTCTATATGGAAATTACATTCTATCAATTTTATTCATCTTAAATAAGAATGAATGTGAATTTCTTAAAAATCCATTTATTGTTGAAATTTAAAAATATTCTTAAAGATACAGCGTAATATTAATTGAGGCAACAAGAATTAATTTCCGGCAGTATTCAAAAAATCGAAAGAATTTTCTGTATGGAAATAACATCAATTTATGTATCTCGAATAAAAATTAATGTAAATTTATTAAATATCAATTTATTTTTGAAGTTTTAATGTATTCTGAAAGAGAGAGTATATTAACGTTATCAACAAAAATTACTTTCCCGCAGTTGAAAAAAATCATGATCAGAAAGAATAAATGTTATTTAATAATTTGAAACATACTTTATATTTCTTAACTTATGCATTCACATTTTTTTTTAAATTATTGAATCTCTACAACCGGCTAATGAATTTTTTTATTAATGTTCTGTATTTATTTTTAATTTCTGTATTAAAGAATAGGGCAGTAAAGTGAGGAAAACGTTATTTTAAAATTAGATGATTTAGGTTTTAAAATTAACATTGTAGCAAAATAAATTAGATATTCTTAAATTTAATAATGGTCGAAAATCGGGCCAAAAAGTACAATCAATACTTTATAATTGCTTACATCTTTGTTATGACGATAAAGATTGGTTTCGTTTACATCGCGTTGCAGTGACGTCACGCTGACGTAGACTGGTTAGTTTCCTAGTCCGCGATAGGTGGCGTACTGTCTATCTGATGTGTAATGTTAAAAAAGTTGCCATTAGAGTCTATGGGAGTGAGAACTTTGATTATTCTTCTCTGTGGATTATATTTTTATCTCACTTGCATAGGAAGGTTATTCTTCTCTGTGGATTATATTTTTATCTCACTTGCATAGGAAGGAAATCCTATGCTGTTTTAATCACTAATATGCTATTCATTTTAAATAAAACAATAGAAACGCAATTTTATATATAAAAGTAATTTTTCAATTATACTGGTAAATTTTTTATTTATTTATAATATCTAAAATTTATTTGAGGACATTAGCTGCAGGCATATTTTTCTTTTGACACTGCATTTTTGTGAATTAATGAAACCTTTTAATGTAATCTTAATTTTACAGATGAAGTAAATGTAAATTTTTGTAACAGTTAGTGTTTCGTAACAATTATAATAAGTTTTTTTTTTGGCAGTAATAGCATGATTTATTTTGCTATCTTTTTAGATGATTTCAATTCCCAAATTATATAACGTAGCAATAAATCTCTGGAAAAGATGGACTGCAAAACCTTTGAAGAAATAGCGCATTTTGTATTAAATGGATGTGTTATTCTATGATTAGCGTTTTAATATTGTAAAGCAATTGCTCTGGGGGAAAACGAAAGATGATTATTTTATTAACGAAAGCAAAAATAAAATTTTCAAAACATATGTAGTCAAAACATCATAATTTCTTATTCTAGAGTACAAACGTATTACATTTAATTTAAAGCAACATATTATTACATATTTCAATATAAATACTGGATCAAATATAGTACGTTGAAATGAAGTCATATATATATTAACGCTGTTTCAATAAAAAAAATCTATCATATTCGTTGTCACGAAGAAGCACATGTTTTGATCCAATGTAAATGAACGATTGTAGCGGCCCCTTACAGTGAGAATGAGAACCCACTGACGATAAGGTTAGTTTTCTTCGATAGTTGGTGATTTCATGCCGAAATCCATTACTGTTTATAACTAATTATTCAATATTACTAAGCCCATTACATTTAAAGGTCCAGTAGACTATTTAGATTGCATAATATTTGTACTTGCAAGTTTAATTCATGTTTTAGTACTTTATACCTCGATTTAATATACCAGGAATGTTTTATTTATATTCTTTCACCAGTAGATAAGTTTTGGTGGAGAATAACACGAGGAAAGACGAAAATACATTCTTAATTAATTAAAATAATTGAATTTCTTACTTTAGCTGCCGTCTACTGTCATAACTATACCATATGTGCTCTGTGAGTTCCGCCAGAAAAAGCTGTCATATTACGAAGACGTAAACATTCGATTGTACTTTCAAGTACCGTCAAAAAGGGTTAAAATCTTTACTAACGAGGTTTTAAAGATTTAAATGAGGCCATTCTAGCTAAAAATAAAAACCATAAATATACGGCAGCCGCTTTAAACCAACATGTAGCGAAACTGGACGACTGGTTCCTCAAATGGAAAATTGCCCTTAACGTTAACAAAACAGAAGCAGTGTATTTCGCCAAGGGTAGAAGAAAACACAAACCAATAGTTAAAATTAAAAACAAAACGATCACCTGGTCTCAGCAAGCCAAATATCTTGGCGTAATACTAGACGAAAAATTAACCTGGAAAAATCATATTACAACAATAAAAACTAAATTTCGTGCAGCCTCAAGAAAACTTTTCCCTCTAATAGCACGAGATTCGGAAATGAATAGGAAATATAAGGTGCGTGTCTACACTGCGATCTTACGTCCAATAATTACTTACGGATGCCCCATCTGGGGGGCCACAGCCAACTCAAATATCAAAATGCTTGAAATTCTAGAATATAATATAATCCGTCTAATATGCAAGGCTGGATGGTATATGCGAAATGAAGATATAAGAAATGCAATTAAGCTAATCTCTTTAAAGGGATTTATTAAAAAAGTCTCAGCAAAATTCTATCATAATCTTGATAAAATTGATAATGAAGTCATTCAGCAACTTGAAAATTATTCCCCCGATCCGAAAAGCAAAAGACCCCGGAAGATTCTTTTATAATTGTAACTGTAATTTAAAAAAAAAAAAATGGAATAGCTATCCTTGCTAAATTTTCAGACCCTTGCCCCCTGCCCCATTCTTCCCAAAAAATTTCTAAATCCTGAAGAGCAGTTCCAAACGGCATGTCACTTCCCTTTCAGAGCAAGTAAAGAAAAATTATCACATCCAGAGATATGAGTTCTCTCAACAGCAGTAGCTACTCTTTACAATCACCAGTTTTTGCAGTACTCCAGCAATAACCCCACGGGATCCAGATGGACTTCCACCCACACATCCTTTGCCTCCAACAACAGCAGCAGACTATCCAATTTCCAGAACTGAAAGTATCCAGCATCACCAATGTACCATTACCGGGGATTAGGACCCCTTAGGGGGCCATGGGCCCCAAAAATGACTTGTTTACTGTTTACATTTTTTATTAATTAAAATAATTCAATTTCTTACTTTAGCTGCCATTTTCTGATAACTATACCATATGTCCTCTGTGAGTACCGCCAGCAAAAGCTGTCATAATACGAAGACGTAAACATTCGATTGTACTTTCAAGTACCGTCAGAAAGGGTTAAAATCTTTAATAACAAGGTTTTAAATGTTTAAATAAGGCTCTGTTATTTCTGATGTTTAAAATATCTCTCGTTCTTGTACATATATGTTTACTTTCGTTTTAAATTTATCACTGTACGTAAGAATTCAAGCTACTTCATCTGTCTCATACATTATTCTTATATGATATTTAAAGCCTCGCATTTTAAAATGATCATGCTTATAGGTTGATATACTATCTGTGAATTACAAAATACGTTATGCAAAAATCATTGGAAACTCACTACAGCTCTAAGATTTGTTTTGTAAATAAAAATATTCAAAACATACGCATCATTTTGCTTTTCTATTCTATTTTCACATTATGTTATTTAATGCTTTATTGGCCTCTCTGTAATACTTGTACTTAAAGCTTCACTTCCAGATGAGACTGTTGTATTTGTTTGCTTTATGTTACTAAGAATTTACTCTATTTTCAGTACCTGCACTATCCGAACATATGTGGGTGGTTTTTTTTTTTGAGGGGGGGGGGCGCGGCTTCTGTCCCCAGCCATGGGATTTCTTCCCTCACAACTTCATAATGTCATTCAATAAACAGGTCCGTTAATTTTTACTCTCTGACGACGCACTCCTACAAACAGTAATCTATTCCGCAATGCTGTAAATACAGTAATGTGTAAATAACATTTGTAAAATATACCCTTGCAAATACTTTTCTTAGAAACGCAGGTTTGCGGATTGACCCCGGACCTCGGCCTGATCTTGCGGAAGTTCACTGGAACTTCGGAAGCGTACTCATTTCCAGCGGAGTGCAGAAATAGTATCCAGAATTACTGAGGGAATATCTCAAGCAAGTTCGTATCGAACTGTTTCAAAACCGGTCCTGTTACGATCGAACATTCATCTTGATTTTCTCGCCAGAGTGCATTACCTTCCCTCGAGTGTTCTTCATATAATTCATTTTATAAATAGCATGTTACTCAAGAAGAAGGAGAATTGTAATTTTTTCTTTAATAATGTGATTGAGATGTGAATAAATTTCTGAAAGACAACAATTTGCTTACATTTGCCTCCATCTTGCTCAGCCATAAACAACGGCCATCGGTCGCGAAACGTACTTTTTCCGTCACAATAATTTTCTTAATTTTA
>BGPR01010508.1:13736-27263 GCA_013235015.1 Araneus ventricosus
ATAGAAATAAATTCAAGCCAAATTACTGTTTCGCGCGCGGGCTTTTGCCAGTGTTAAAGTTAATATAAGAAAACATTGCTTTCTCTGACCATTAACAACAAAGGAGACTTTACACTTCCGGTTTCCTATTGTCGTAGTATTTGCAGCTTTTAATGCGGTTACACATTGATCCAATGACGTTAGTGAATTATTCTCTCGATGTTTTGTTTAACTTTCACAGTGAGGTATTACAGAATATCCATCTGTAGATACGGTAATGGGCATTAACATGGAACATAATATACTGTAGAGCTCTTCAACATCTTAGAATTGTCAGGGCCCCTTCCGACAAGCCGAGATTGAATGCCGGTGTGCCAGTACTACTAATACGCAATCTCGATATACCAAGACTGCGCAATGGCACACGGTCGCAAATTACACACCAAGGTCCAAACGTCGTGAAAGCTACTGTTATGACTGATATAGGGAGAAGAGACAGTATTTTAATTCCATGCCTTCCGATAACACCGAAGGATTTATCATCTCAGTTCAGAAGGCAACAAATCCCTTTAAAAATGTCATTTGCCAGGCTCAGGGCCAGATACTAAAAGTGGCAGATTACCTTTGGAAAAACCATATTTTTCGCATGGGCAACTATACATGGCGTGTTTACGTGCGTCCAACAACAACATCCGTGCAAATAATGTGGTATACAAAAGTATATTAGAATAGATAAACAATTTACATAACTGTATCAGCATACATGTACAGTACACTCCTGTCAGCCGTCCAATTAAGTATTATCAACCGTCAGAACTTTTGCTTTCCCCTTTCAAAATGCAACAAAACATTTACATTCGTGAATTTAAAAAAAGAATAATTAAAATTCTTCGCGCACGAAGTCGCGGGTAACAGCTAGTAATATAATAAATGCGAAAGTGTGTCTGTCTGTTTGTTACGCATTCACGGCAGCAAAACTACCAAACCGATTTGGATGAAAATTGGCAGAGTTGCAGCTTGAAACCCAGGAACGGACACTGGGTAGGTGACATCATGTTAAATTCATTATTTTTGATTACAGATAACAATTAAATAATTAACAAGCGATTTGCGATGAAGATTACTACTTTATTTTTCAATCAACTGTCACGTGAACCTTAAGGAATGCGTAAACAAAACGAAATGTCACCTGATCCTTCAGAAAAGCGCAAGTATGTGGAATAACTTATTTTTAAAGTCATATATCACGTGATCTTGCTGAGAAAAGAAATAATCTCTGGAATAATAACTGAAAAATAAACGCCGGGACAGAAATCTAATGGTAGATATGATATAGTTCCAAGAGTTTTTAGATTAAAATTTAAAAACTAAAGTTAAGTAGAACTAAATGAAAATATCGTTCAATGTTTACTTAAAAGAAGAGCCTACTTTAGTGAAAAGGTTGCCAAAATTATTCTTTATCGCTCTTTTCATCGACATCCAAGATTTTTTGGCGGTTAAATTTGTAACCAAACGATTTAGCTAATTACAATAGTTCCGTTCCGAATTTTAATGATTTAAGAGCTGTTTTTAACTGATTTAAATAGAAAGGATTACACAAACCCAAAGAACACGGAATTCAACGTTTTGTTTACTAAAGAAAGATCTAATTCGAGCTTGGCGCTTGATACAGTTGCCAATTAGATTTGGCGATTGCTTAAATCGGTAGGTTATCAGAAAACGGTTATGAATCCAAAATAAACCAGGATCGTCCATTGACGTATATGATATGGTTGTCAGAGTTTTAGAATAGGAAGGTATATTTTGTCTTATGTATTCTTTTAAACAGTAGAAGCAGATGACATATAGCATGGTGGATGATATATTCCAAAGAGCAGATGATACCATTGAGTGCAATGATGTAATTTACAGTAACGGAGAATTAAATTAGTCGTCCAATTATGTATTATCAACCGCCAGAACTTTTGATTTCCCCTTTCTACATATAACGAAACATTTCCATTCGTGAATTTAGAAAAAAGTAGCAATTCAAATTCTTCGCGCACGAGGTCGCGGGTAACAGCTAGTAACTTCTAAAATATCCTAACAATAATAAAAGTAAAAGCGTGTCTGTCTGTTAGCGTTATATATGTTACCGTTAACGTGCAGAAATCATTTAATGTGCTCATCCCCAGCTAATCAACAGATTAACTGATTTGCTCCGTTAAAGTGCCGAAAATTGTTTAATTTCTCAAATTACCTAGGTAATCTGCAAATTACCTAGATATTCTGCATATTACCTACTAGGCACTCGTTAAAGTGAAAATAAGATCTTTGATGGAGCAACAGCAACGTTTCTATACGCTTAAATTAACATAATTTATTTATTTTTCAATATCTAAAGAATAAAGTTAATACAATCAAACAATCAACAAATTAGATGATAGAATCAACAAACAATCAATTAAAAAACTATAATAGGAAGAATCAAACGGTTTAAAATATTATTACAATTAAGGAAATTAACATAATGTTATTTATTTATTTTTCGATATCTAAAGAATCAAGTTAATACAATCAAATAATCAACAAATTAGTTGATAGAATCAATCGTCAATCAATTAAAAAACTATAACTAAAAGTGGAGGGAGAGGGGGAAGGTGTAGGGAAAGGAAATGAGAGAAACAAACTTTTGAACTTTAACGATACGGAAGCCTTTAATGTGCACATTACCTAGGTAAGATGCGGAAAACTCTTGATTCCGCACGTTAATCGAGCAAATCAGTTAATCTGCAGATTAGCTATATAATGTGCACATTAACGGCTTTCGAGCTTTAGCGGTAACATATAGACCGTTGAACCAATAGTTATGAAATTTGCCACATATATACTTCGGATGGTGCGAATGTATGCCTGGGAGAGTTTTTTTTCGAAATTTTAATGAGAATCTATACTTATAAAAGGCAATGTTTGTGTGCGTGTGCGTGTGTTTGTCTGCGATGTCCAGACGAATCTATCGCACTTACAGTCATGACATTTGGCACACAGGTAGTCGTAATGGTGAATGAATGCACCTCGAAGCCGAAATTTTAAATTTTAATCTAGAAATTTTTTAATTTAATGTTTTGTGTTGTTTTGGTTGCTTTTTCGCACTAATTTCTCAATAGAATAGTTACGAATAAGTTTACGACAAAAATATATACACCATCGGAAAGAGCATGCGATTTCCGTTCTAATGAAGTTAGTTTTGAATTTCTAACGTAATTTACTGAATTTTGAAAAATTTTTGAAAAATAGTCAATTTTATGGTAATTTTTTAATAAATTATCTCATCTGACGTTCTAACATCTGTATAATTTTCATTTTTTTTCAGCCTACAAATGGCACGTTTATGTCCGATTTAAAACAAGAACTATTAAAATATCTTTTTTCGTTTTTTAAAAATTAATTTTTCCCTGGTCGGTTCAAACAGTTTTTTCGTAGCGCGATTTAACAGCGAGAGATTCTCCGGACCATCCCACAATGCATTGTTTCAACGTGACCTTCTTCGCGGCAGGTGACGTCATTCGCAAAGAAAAATAAGCGGGAATATCAATAATGTGTATTTTTGCTTTGCTTTTGTTTTCAAAACTTTTTCGTGCCATTGTGTGCACTTTTTTTCACCCACTTTTTGAAGTCCTGATTCCACGGGCAACGCCGTGCGCGTACTGCTAGTTTTAACTAATTAGAAATTAACCAAAATTTCATTCAGGGAGAAATTTCCAAATAGATTTTTTCTCTTTTTATTGCATTGATAAAATAAGAAATGTTCTTAAATATGAAGAAGGAAAACAGGTTTTAAAACAAAAACTGAACTGGTAATCGATCAATTTCCAGTGCAATCACATGCCATTTCTTACGAAAAGAAAATCTAGACTACTTAGCTTTCATTTTCAGCACAAGGTGTCTTTTCAATATCTTATTTTTTTATTTCTTTTCACCGAGATCAACGTAACACGTTGAGTAGGTTTCTGTTTCGTTCTCTTCGTTTTCAGTAAGTACCGTCTTCCGCACTTTCGAAGCAAATGGCCTCTTTTCAATCTAGCATTGAAGTGAAGAAGAAATCTTTAAGTTAATGCAAATAAATTCCAAGCCAAAGTTTTTTAATTAATTTTTGACGAGGAGCTTCGCTATCCTTTGAAGGTTGTGTGTTTTGAGACTTAGATATGTGTAGGAGACAGAATCCTGGGCGAGTAATATGAAAATTTGATATCAGCTCGGAATTTTCCTTGCGGTATTGAAGAATTACCTTAAAATTTATTAAAATCCATCTACGCAGGAATTAAATGAATAACACGCAATATTCTACTCTCTCCGAAATGCTGGCATCGAAACTGGAATTAGTTTTAGTATTTCTCGTTCAATTATAGGCATTTTCCTTTTTTCCTGCTTTGCGTTCTATTTTGTATTAGCATGTTTATATTTGAAAGCAGAAACACACTTTAAAGTTTCCACGTATTTATAAAGCTTCACTTTTCCAGGAAAACAAATTTAAAGTAACGATATAAATTTGATTCAAATTATTTCGCATTCTTATTAGCTATTGGATTTATGGAATTTTTGACAAGTTTGTTCTCAAAAAGTTGTCTTCATTTCTTAATATGTCATTGACGAATTGAATACATTTGTTTCTTAATATCTGATACTCCATTTCTTACTACTGTTATAAAAAATTAAATGTAATTACAGTAATGAAATATTAATTTAATTCTTCAATTCTAAATATATTATATAGTATATTTGCAACATATATTATAGTAGCATATTTTGGATTTATTTGTAAACAGGAATTGTTTCCAGACCCTGTGATCATCTTGTAAGTCAAATTATATGTAAACCAGACAGAACATGAACACTTTCCAAATATTCAGTCACAGTTTTGAAAGGAAGAAACTCGAAATTTAGTAACACTGAAAATAGAAAAAATGAAATCTTCTGTGAATGAATTATACAGTGTGGAAAAACTATCAAATGCAAAATTCCCTTTCATAATTCGAAACGAGCTACTTGAAAGTAGCTCGTGTGGTACACATACTGTAACAGAAAATTTCAACAGCCTATGGACTAGTACAACTGTTATAACACAAACATGTGAACAAACTGCTCTCTCAACTTGTCAACCATAATAGCATACACTCTTCACCAACTAAATGTGATACGGGTGCTTATTTCATTGACTGTTAATTGTTGGTAAAATTGCATTGATGGTTAAGGGATCATGAATCATATTTCAAATCACCTGCAAAAAGAGGGGAATCACATTCCAGTTTTACAGAAAGTTTATATTTTGAGATGTTGTTTCTGATTTAGTTTTACAGCTGGTGCGGTGCGGAAGTTTGCAGAGGGGGTGCCAGCTCAGATGTCGTACTTGTCATCCAATCGCGGTTCAAAATTACGAAGTCTGTCCCAAAATAGCTCTCGTGATGCTTCTAAACGGGACGTTAATATAACTAAACTAAACTAAATTGGTTTCGTTCAGACCATAATAAATACGTTATCATGTACTGCAAGGGTGCCAAATAGGGTTTCTCTCCCGGGAAACCGGGATCCTGGGCTCCCTGGAAATTGTAAGATTTTCAGACTTTTTGTATTCCTGGGAATTCCCGGGAACAAACGCGCAGATACACAAAATTATAAACTATAATAAATTAAAATGATGTCTTAAAAAACCGTTATTGGTACATTAATTGATATTAAAGAGCAGCAAATTTTGGCTAATGTAGAACTTGAAACTCTGATTACAATTGTAGCAGGCTTGTAACCTTTAAAAATTGGCCTAGGAAATCTATGCATTCGAACCACGACTTTGCAACTGCAAAAGGAGCATTTGTTTTCATTAATGGAGAACTGAACCAACAAACCTCAGAATTTTCTAAAAATATAAAATTTCTCTTGACAAAAGAATTATTTAGAGACTCAATGTTAGTTTTTTGAATTAATGCAATATCTAAATCTTGGGAGAAAGTATGATGCTGCTGTAATTATTTTTTATCTTTCACGTTTACCAGTTAAAAACCTTTTGATTGAACAAGCTAAAATAATTATGACAATACTTTTTTGCAGGGAAGATAATTCACTTTCCAACTCTTCGCACTCAGAAGAAGAGAGCGCAGAAAGTTTGGAAGAGAAATCTTTAACATTATACTCAAAGTCAAAGGCCCAACATTGTTCAACTGGCTTGAGCAAGACAGTGAAGCAACTAACGCAATTATTTGACTCAACAGAAAATCTATCATCAAATATTAAAAAACTGGGTGAGGCTTCGAAATCATTTCCTGCAACATCAGCTGAAGCTGAGAGAGAATTTTCTGCTGCCCGATTGTTCATAACAGCTGAGAGATAAAAACACAGATTACTTGTTTTCTTAAATCATACTTCAAAAATGAAAAATATATTTTATTTGTATTTTGTAGCTCAATATAGGAAAGAGTATACATTTTAGAACTTATGAATAGCCTTATTCTGTGTAATTATTATTGATATCAATTAAAAATTACTCATTTTTAGACTTTTTCAAATTTTGATGCATTCCCTTAATCACGGCAATGACGTTTTTGTTCCCGGGAAGGAAAAAAGGGCGGGAAATTAGAAACCCCAGTAACAAACTCGCGGCCCGCGGGCGGCATGCGGTTCACTACGAATATCTTTGCAGTCCAGTAAACATAACATTATAAAAAAATGTTTAATAAAACTTTTGTAAATTAATTTTTGAAATTCCTAATTTTCCATAATCATTAATAACGTCCTTCAACATTTGACCATGACAGATTGGCAGTCTTCTTACATCGATCGAGCTAATCGAAACCCAATGCTGCTCATATTTGAAGGTAAAATTCATCGAAGATGGGATGCTAGATTTGAAAGCCTCAACAAGTGTCATATAAAATTACTTTCTTTGGCGAACAATTATTTTCACTTATGTAAGGAAATAAGTCTCCTGTTAAATCATAGATTATGGCATTCACCTTCGGTCAGTTTTGAAAGTAATCAGTGCGAACAAGCTATCTCCCGAAGTAGGAAGAAGGTAGAAAAGAAGAGATGTCAAATGTGTGGAAGAAAGCATTAGCTTTACCATTGTTTTTGCTGATTTTATACTGTGTTTTTGAAATAAACGTGCGTTACTACAAAAACTGAAGTGTGTTTCTTACTTTGCGGTCCCACATAAACTTGGACCTTGTTTATTTCGCCCGTGCAGGCATTTGAGTTTGACACCCATGATACATTTCTTATGGACGTATCGTCTCACGAAATATAATATTTGCATTCAAAGTGAAGGAAATTAGCTTCCATTTTTCGACATACAGCCACTAATTATTTCTTAAAGTGAATCAGTTACCTGCAACTTGTTGACACGTATAGCTTTTTAAATACTTCGAGTAGAGCTGACATTAAACGCACAAGCTGATGATTGCCATGATTATATTAACTGCAATTAATTGAGGAAAATTTGTATAAATCTCTACTAATAGCAAAGGAGAATGTGTGCGTGTGTCGGCGCTCTACAGAGCAGACCGTTGGACTTAGAGCTACGAAATTTGGCACAAACTTACTTTGGAGGCTGGGAATGTGCATCTCGGAGCCGTTTTTTGAAATTTTAATTAGAATTTTAATGAATTAATAATTAATCGAAATTTTGAAGAATTTCCTTAATAAATTCAGACAATATTACAGCATAAATATTATTTTTACACTATCCGAAAGTGCAAAAAATTACTTGTCCAATTATATAAATTAAATTTCCGTACAAGGTTTTCTTGACTTTTAATAAATTTTAAAAAATATTTTTTGGTATAATTTACAACAATACTTTTCATTGTTTCAACGCAACTCAAACTGTTTTCATTGTTTAAACAAATATTTAATTGCGTATTTCTCTTTCATTTCTGTAATCTGAGATAATATATTAATACATTTTGCTCTTATATTTTATTTCCTAAAAAAAATTGTGAAATCTGTGAAAACAGCTTTCCAAGATATTACTTTGCTTATATTAAGAAATATAAGTTGAAATGCTATGATTGTTATGTTTTCATTCTTTTCCCAGATTTTTTAATCCAACTAACGTGCCGTCCATAAAATGTGCTGCGTCATTTTAATGTTGAAATTAAAAGCATATTTTACAAGAGGAATGAGAAAGTAAAGATAGTGACAACAACGTGGAATTTGAGGTTACGGGACATGGTCAGTTATTCGATTCCATTAGGGACATTTAAATAGGCAATGGACAGAACAGGGACAAGGTCACTAGTAGAACACGGGTTAAATATCAGCCACAATCTGAAGTTTAAAATTACGTTGTGGTAAAATTACGTACATATTCCCGGCGAACAAGCTGGTAAAATAAAAGCAGTCTTGTAGAATAAATGTATATGTTCAATTTAAAGCGTGGAATCTGTTATTTTATAGAATAACAAGGTATTACATAAATTACCAAGTTATTTTTAATCCAGTTTTTCATAGAATAATTAAGGGGACATACGACTCTTAAACATTGGAAAAATGGTGGAAAACTGTCAAATTCGATACATTATATCTCTGAAACAATGCAATTCACAAACTCCCTTCTTTTCTAGGAAAATATCTGTTCTTTCTCTTATAGACACACATTTTCATACCTTCATATTGGTATACATTTATTTGAGAGAGTAATAATTATGGATATAATTTTTGGAGAAAAAATGATATAGTCATATTGCGCTCATGATTACGGATAAAATATTTATCACAATAAAATATTTTGGGTATCTAAGTAATACAAATAGTCCGTTTAAGAAAAAACCTCAATTTATTAACCTTTCAATTTAATTTCTATTTTATATACCAATTTATAATAAAAATATTAAAAATAGTTAAAATTTCAACTTTTCTAACCCCCAAAAAACCTCTTTGGAGAAATATGTACAAAAATGTGGTTGAATTTGTAGAACATAGCAAAATACATATTTGGCAAACATTTTATGTGAAAATATTCAATAGTTCTTAAGATATCGTGCGCGCAATACAAAAAAAAAAACATTTTCAAATATAGCGCTTTGAAGATATGGCCATATTCAATGTTTACGTCGAAGAGCTGATACATTTTCCTTTATAACTTTCATAATTTTGTTAATTTTTTAATGGAGATTGTTTTAAATTGTTCAGAAAAGTCAGAGGAATAATATGTATTTTTTCATAAAATCGAAAATTTTTGAGGTTTAACAGTCGTATGTCCCCTTAAGTATTTCATGAATTACCTAGTAATTTTCAAAAAGTTGTTTAATGGTTGTTGGCATAGCTCAATACCTAGTTATTCTACGAAATAACTGAATTATACGCTTTAACGGTAGCATAGACACTTTTAAAAATGCTTCTCTCATTTTACTAAGATTGCAATTTTCTTAAAAATCAGATAAAAAGATTCACAATTATGCTTAAAAATCACAGATTGCAAAGACAGAAAGTCTCATTATCGTCTTCTGTTATGTTTAATCCCTTTAGGAAATTTCTGTTTAAATCCCCATCGCCTGTCATGCGAAGAATCGACGGAAAATGTGTGAGATTATTCAACGAACCATTTGTTTCTGAAATATTTTTACAGACTTTACAGCAGCCTTAAGGGAGAAGTTGTCGATCAATTAAATGCTAAGTCATTGCCGGTATTCACATGATAATTAAGTTCGCGCCAATTTCTTAATATAGAAAATATATCAAGAGAAAGAGTGTTCTACGTGAAATCATTGTTAAACGCAAGTATTTTCTTATACTTAAGCAAGTAAGGATCATTTAGAATCCCAATTACAGAATTCCGCTTATTTTTATAGCGTGTACCATGCCAATCAATTGAATAGCCTGGCTTAAAAACATTTCGCCATATTTAATGATAAAGGTAAATATATATTATCATTGCAAAAATAATTTTATTAGATGGTTTCTCATCTATAGTAACAAAATCACGAAAAGAAAAATATTTCTTATATAATAATTATTGAAAATACTAATTTCTTAGTAAAATGAACCAATCACTTGAATACCCTCAATGTTATTTTTTTTCAATTAAGGCTGAAAAAATAATATTTCCGTAATTTATATGGCTGTTTTGTACCTTTATCAGTTCGAAAATACTATTTGTAAAGAATTGTATAAAGCCTTTATTTTCAGAGGGGCAGTGATTTTCCATGATAATTGTATGGCTTTAAATTAATCATTATTTTGTCATATTGCTTACCACCACAGAAAACGTGACCCACATATTGTTTATTACAATTAAGTCAGGGGAGATCGAGGGCCACTGAAATACTTCAATATTTTCAGGAGCAAATCATTGTTTAAAGACATTTGCGGTATGTATCGCTGCATTATCCTGTTGAAAAATAAAATTATCTGGATGAAAATCAGCTGAAAGCTTTGGGTATATGTTTTGTAACATCTATAAATAAATTTGAAATGTCTGTCTCGAGGACAACATTGGAAGTAATTGCTCTCCATAGGATGACAGCACCTATTGGACATGAAAGAATTCGTTCTTACTTCTTAACTAATTGTAATAATAGGTTAGCAAGTCCTGTCCATCCATATTCAACTATTTCACAGTTGAAACTGGCGTTTCTCTACTCAGAAGTCAAATACATTTGCTCCTTTGCAGAGAGACACTCTTGAATCTTACGATGGGGCGTGAGTTACGGTTTGCGTTTTATTTTCAATCGTTTAAGGGGACATGCAACTGTTAAACCGCGAAAATTTTTGATTTTATGAAAAAAATATATATTATTTACCTATATTTTCTGAATAATTTAAAACAATAAGCGTTAAAAAATTCCTATAATTATGAAAGTTATGAAGGGAAATGTATCAGCTCTTCAAGGTAAACAATATGTCCATATATTTTAAGCGCTGTATCTCAAAATGTGTTTTTTTAATATTGTGCGCACGATATCTCAAACACTATTGAATATTTTTACATAAAATGTTTACCGAATATGTATTTTGCTATGTTCTACAAGTTGAGCCACATTTTTGTACATATTTCTTCAAAAAAGCTTTTTTGTTGATAGAAAAGTTAAAATTTTGATTATTTTTAACATTTATATTTTAAATTGGTATATAAAATAAAAATTAAATTTAAATGTTAATAAACTGAGATTAAGTTTCTTAAACAGACTGTTTGGATTACTTAGATACCCAAAATATTGTGTTTAGATGAACATTTATCCGTAATCATGCGCTCAAGGTGACTATCTCATTTTTTCTCCAAAAATTATACTCATATTTATTACTCTCTCAAATAAATACATACCAATATGAAGGTTTGAAAATGAGTGTACTACAAGAGAAATGACCGATATTTTTCTAGGAGAAAAAGTGAGTTTGTGAATTGTATTGTTTCAGAGATATAATGTTTTGAATTTGACAGTTTTCCATCATTTTTTCGAGGTTTAAGAGTGGTATGTCCCTTTAATCATTTTACACTTTTAATTAACCTTCTGAAGTGTGAAATTGAAGTTTTAATCCCATTTTATTTATAATTTTTTGTTGCTGGTAGACAGTAATTAGATGGATGCGAAGAGTCAAGCTGCGTCCTTTGGCTTTTGTGGTTAAAACAATCTTTCCTTTATTTCCTTTATCGCGTTGGTTCACATCCTACAAAAGATAGCTCATAAGTTTGGGACTAAGATGAATTTTTTTTTCAATTTTCCGGTTCGAGAAACCTTCAGATTTCAAAATTTTAACCTGCTCAATTTTTTCTTCTCTTAGGCAAGATGCTCGGCCCATTTTACAAAAGAGTTAACCGGGTTTAATTTTAGTTTACTCACAAGAAAGTAAATAGAAAGTTTCTGCCTTAAAATTCTAGATTTACGAAATTCACTCCGGTGAGGCTGCTCATGTGACGCGGTAATTTCACAGATTTTTCACGAAATTGGAAAATTTGCACAAGGTACATGACTTATATTTATGTTTTGATTTAAATAAATTACAAAACATTATTACTATTGTTAAACTTTTTTTCGGAAAAAAAAATGTAATTAAGCATATTTTATGCATTATTACTGGTGAGACTATTCAAGCGATCGGAACTGTAGTAATTCTCTTTTTGTTAATGGATTTAGCTCTCAATTTCCAAAATAGACTGGTTTATAATAAAGGGCGAATAATATGAAATAAAATGTAATTTATTTTTTCAGAAACTAATATGCTTCTTTAAAATAAAAGTTTTTTCCTCTTTATACTATTTATTCGTTGCTTTATTTATCTTATGACTTTCATTTACGTGAATGTTTTCGGAATACCTTAAATTAAATTCCTATATAATAAAAATGCTTTAATTTTAAAAGGGATGCAATCGTAGGCAAGTTTCCAGTTTTGTAAATTATCTTACACTTTCATGTTAACACTTGTCTGATCGCGTTAAACTAGAATTAAAATACAGTGCAAAAGGAAGTTTTTCTGTTGTTCTAGCGGATTAAGCAGAAATCGTGTGATTCTAATTCAGATTTACATCTAATGAACTGAATAACTTGAAAATGAAAACTATTTTCAATGAAACATAGAGAAATAAAATAATTTGGATTTTTACATGCGTGGAAATATAAACTTCACAGTTTCAACTTTCACTTTTGTACTCGGAGAGATATTTATTTCTATTTTCTATAACTAATGACTAGAAGTTGATCCGGCTTAGGAAGTTCTCAATTTTTTTTAAATTTTTATCTTAACTATAACAGACATTTATTTTTAAGTTTATTATAAAATGGGTTTTAACACTTTGCTTCAATTAACATATTTATAAAATTGCAAAAAAGGATCAAATTATTGAATTACTTTCATTCGCTTCCATAAATTAAGAAACAACAAAAATATTGCAGTGATTAAAAAATCATAAATATGAGACAATGTATTAAAGCAAAGAAACATGTAATTTTAATATATTAATGAATCATTATGGAAGCTAAATTATGAATATTTAATTTATTTTAGAATGTAGCACATTTACGAAATTTGCATGCTAAATATGTCAGTTTCATACATGAAAATTTTCTTTCACTTTCAGTGCGATCACCCCATGCCGCAATACAACACATACAACGATGTTATAACCTCTCAGATTCCTGATGTCAATGGGGTAGACGAACCATATATTCCTAACAATTTCTGTACATGATGCAAGTATCTGAGAAAGAGGATCGAAAACAACAAAATGTCTGTATAAGGCATCCGAAATATTTTCGATTGGATTGTGGTCCAATGATAAATATATTTTCTACATTGGTTGCTAAAGAATATCCTTCACGCCAAGAGCCCTGCTAGCTTTAGCATTATCGTTTTAAAAAATGATATGATTATATGTTTCTCTAGACTAAGAGCACACATAAAGATCAAGAATGCCACCTCTATAATTCTGAATGGATCTTGGCAGGTAGCGCATGTCTTTACATCCACTTAGAAACATATCGCAATACACACAGATAAATCGTACTCCATATCAATCGGTTTCATAGATGTTTGATAGATGATAATGGGTTCCAGACTCGCACGAGATCAACCAGCGTCTCCTAC